>JAMKQA010174419.1:0-12959 GCA_024699735.1 Posidonia australis
CCCCCCCCCCCCCCCCCCCCCCCCCCCCCCCCCCCCCCCCCCCCCCCCCCCCCCCCCCCCCCCCCCCCCCCCCCCCCCCCCCCCCCCCCCCCGCGTTGGGGTGTCAACCATTACAATTATTTACTTTGTTTAACAATGAAATCAACTCCAGAAATTGCGAAATATAAATTGTTATATAACATAAGTTAGATCAAAGGCATTATACATTTAGATTTGTTAATTCTTTTGGGAGAAAAAGATAATGCACATAAACACAATGATGTATGATTAGATAAACCCACATTGGGAATTTTTTGTTCTTGTTTCTTTGAAACGAATAATTACTTTACAACATATAATTTTTTTAAGAAAAGTAAAGTTTTCTTATCAATATTTAGGTTATAAATAAAAGCTTAGGAAAATGATAGTTCTATTAAAGAAAATAAAGTTTAGAGAAGTAACCACATTGGAATATTTTTCATTAATTTGATTAGCATTTGATCAAGTAATTGTGTTTTTGGTAAGCAATTTGTTGAGAGTAGTTTTACATATCTTTAAAAATGATATAACCTTTAAATGTTTTTGTAGATACCCTATGTGACCATGCCAGCGAAGGGGAACAGCACTCCCATGCGTTTGGGACTGCATGGGGACCGATAGGGCTACGACGAATCCGAGGATAGGGAGACAGCTTCAAAACACCGAAAAACACAATATAGGGATAAAACAAGGAGTCACCACCTAGTCTATTCAAAACAGGAAGACGAGGAAAACCATATCAAAAACTAAAACTTGAAATCAAATGTGAAATAATAGATCACTCATGCCAAATGGATTCGACACATGGATCATTGCAAACCAAAGAAAGGTTAAGGACTCCTATTACATATGGGGAAGGTATTAGGCACCATTGTACGCCCGACAAGTCGGTCTTTCTTGAAATCTCGCTCACATGCATGGAAATGTGGGCACTTAGATGCCAATTAATGGGGTTATATGGATGATGCAAGAGAAATAGATTTTATGGTGAAGGAAACAAGTCAATCTAAAAACTAAGCGCAATCAAAACAAGAAACATAAAACAAAAACATAGGGTATAAACGTGGTGGGATCAATGGCTAAGCTGTGCCAAATTTCACCCTTGGATGACACGTGCATGAGCGACGCGCCACTCATGCATGCACTCTGAACGTGCATCCCAGAGATGTCATAGTCGTTTGCCATCATTGCCTTATCCCAGGCACATAGGATATACAACATAAACTAGTATTAAGATGTGGGGTAAGTACATCAGGCTGGGGACTCATGCATGGACCAAGAATCAAACAAAACCACTTCAACAAAGAACCAAGTAAAATGTTGGGGTGCAAGCAAATTAGATAGTAAAACCATACTGAAGAAGCAAACATGCAAGAGTGGCCTAACTAAAGGAGGTCGGGCTTTGGCTTGGTCGGACGTGACCCTCTACTGACCCTACCCAATAGAAGCATGGGTGGCGCGTTATCAAGGCGTGCTGCTAGAACAGGGGCCATGCTTACCTCCTTCATCACCTCCTCCTCAGAAAGCGGGGCATCACCGGACGACGAGGGTCGTTCTGAGAACTTGGGAGGGTCACCATGAATGGATGAGAATGTCAGGGAAATATCAGAAAGCCATGAGCTCTCCTCCCTATCCTCGTCGCCGTCATCAATGCTGACCTTCCTCCAGCGAGCATCCATAGGAGGTTTCCGGCTTGGGAGGTCAACTCAGTCGCTCTGGGGAATGAAGAAGGAGGGAGAGGGGTCGTCGAACGTCTGCACCAAGCACTCAAGGGCCGAGATGGCCTCATGCCGGTGATCAGTGTCTGCCAACAGCTAGAATGACGAGATGGCCTCATGCCAGCGACTATCAGTGCCCTCCCCTCAGTTAGGTCCCACCTTTGCCCTAATAGGAGACCACTGTATTGCTCAGATAACACTGTAGAAAAAAAACCATTATTTTCATGAACACATGTCACACAACTTTGCTTGGATGACGCCATAAAGAAAAAGGTCAACTTTCGTTGAAGAAGAACCAATATATTTGTTTGAATGACATAACTCGGATAACACATGCTTGCTTGGAGGAATGTCACAATACTTCTGAAATGCCACTGTTTCGTTCTTCTTTTTCCTTGAACCATGTAGTGACTTGGCTTGCATAGTATCTCGATTTTTCTTGAGCAGGCGTTGTAAAATGCCATAACACTTACTACAATAATATCATGCTATGCTTTTAACCCCGTGTTTGGGGTGATCCCATATTTGTTTAAATGGTGCTATTGACTTGCATTCATGTTGCTAAATAGTGTTCTCCATATTTTGATCCAGCTTGGCTTGAATGCAGTTGGCTCTGTATTTTTGCCTCAGACTGATCTTTGTTTCATGTAGCTTGGTTCTGAGTCCAAGTTTGAGGTGACCCAGGCGAGCGAGATCACCACCAGTTTGTGGGCTTGGAGTTGTGGACCTAGTTTGCGTTCTAGGGCTGCCTCCAGTTCATAAGCTCGGGGTCGTGGATCTAGTTCACTATCTGGGGCTGCCTCCAATTCCCACACATCGGAGGAGGTGATGCCCAACATCCCTGAGGACGTAAGAAATTGACTCTTCTCTCGCCCTGCTGTTTTCTTCTTTAGGCATGCTTTTGATTTTGCTAATCTGAATTCCATCTTTGGCAGGAATCCGACAACTTTGGGGGTCGGTTGCTGGATGAAAACTACATTTGCATCCGTGAAGATTTTAAGGTAACCTTTCCTTTCTCTGCACAAATTTACATGAAGTATCTGATTTCTGACCCTACGTTCCTTGCTCCTCAGGCTGGCGATATCGGGCAGGTGATGTGGTTTCTCTAAACACCGATACTAGAGCACTTCAAGCGTCTCCCCGGCTTTTATGAAGGAGTTTCTACTGCACCGCACCCCATTCGAGAGTCTCCTACGCCTCCGAGCGGTCCATGGTCATTATTAGTTTTTTCAGGCGCTCTCAAAGCGATGGGAACATGAGTCTTACACCTTCCACCTCCGCTTCGGCGAGATGGCGATCCTGCCAAAGCATTGGCCGCTATTGACAGGCTTCTGCTTTGGGAAGGAGCCTATAGTCAACAAGGCCACCTTGGGGTTCACCAAGGTTCCGGAGCTTCTAGGCCTCGAGTGCCCACCACTTACCTGGTCAGCACACTACCTCTGTTATAGCTGGATCAGGGAGTGGAACTTGTTCTGGCCGAACCTGGTGCCGGGGTCAAGGGAGGTGGAGTTTGTTCTTCGCCACTTCATGATGGAGTTGATGGCTCTGATCTTCTATGACACTTTTGGATACTGTGTCTTGGCGAATTGGATGATATATCTTGCTGACCTGGATCACTTGGACTAGTATGTCTAGGGCGGCGCCAGTTACACCTACATGCACTGCGGCCTGGACAGTGTCGTAAAGAGCAATCAGCAGTCCCACGTGGGGCTCTACCCGCTAGTGACGGTAAGCTCCTATAGTATTCTCTTCTGTTTAAGCAATATGATTATGTTCTGACTTGCTTTTTCGTGTTTGCAGTATTAGTGTATGGAGCATTGTATGCAGGGCCATTATTTCTTCCGCCTCCGCCCCAGACTTCTCTCGCTTCCCCGACGATGGTGTGAGCCAGATCACCGTACCGCAGTAAGGGTGTATGGCAAGTCTTACCGCTATCTGCTAGACCTGCGTCGATACATGATGTGAGTTTGCAAGTACCCCACATGTCTGCTGCTTTCACTGTTTTTTTTGTTTTTGGACTAACTTGTGTTTTGTTCTGCCCTATACAGGTTGAGCTAAGGCCATTTGAGCGGTACATTGGGCTAGACTAGGAGCCTCTGAACTCCGCCCAGACCTACCGCCGGAAGTACATGAAATTTTTCTGCTTCAAGAAGTCTACCTTTTATCTTCCTGGCTAGGTTCGTCATCAGTTCATCCCGGAGTTAGGCCTCTTGCTTCCGTCACCTACCGAGATGGTGCCTCGGGCCACTACCTGCATGCGGGCTCGCTCTGTTGTGGCGGAGATCATGGTCGACCGAAGCTGGTATATCCTCTGTCCCGCAAACTATGATGAGTACCAGGAGTGGTACGAGCGTGCCTGCAAGCCATATCTCTTTAAGGAGGATCTTTGTGAGCAACAGCGGGATATGTAGTTCTCAGAGAACTGGGCTGAGGTAAACTTTACTTTCTGCTTGTGGCATCACCTGACTCCATGATTCTGGCTGTTCTGACATAATTGTTTGCTTTTGTTGCAGTGGTTTGAGGGCAGGTTGAGTGATTACTATGCTTGGATGCGATGAGCCAAGATATTGTGTTCTACCTCTTCTGTCTTACGATTTTTGACTGCACATGCCTGATCATACTGATAACATTATTCTTATTTGTAACAAGCCTGGAGGGAAGCTCACATGGAGGTAAGTGTTTTCCTGGTTCTGTGTTTAGTACTCTCTTCTGTAAACATTCAGGACTAACCCTCTTATTTCAAGGATATTAGCTAGAGGACGTCATCCTCAAAAGTAGCGGTGACGAGGCCGATCTTGACCTCGAGGAGGATACTTCTGCCATCGGGGACCTAACGGGCGCCTCCACTTCTGCCCCCTCCCGTGCTCGCGCAGCTTCTGCTACGACTACTCGACGTCTCCGGTGCAAGGGCGAACACCGCACCACTCATGCCTCCCAGGGGCAGGATCCTAATGAAAGCGACAATGAAGCCTGAGATTAGTTACTCATTTTGACCTTGTATTTTTTGCAAGTGTTGTAACTTAAACATTGTTGCCTGTAAACTCTGGTTTTGTAACTTGAAATATCCTTTAAATTGCCTTGCTTCTTGGATAAATGCTTTCTTCTCTTTTACTGCCTTGCTGTGTGCCTTGGATGTACTTGTCTGTGCTTATAGCTGAGCTTTAGGTTCTTTACGCTACTTAGGCGAATTCTGAATAGTAGTGGCTCAGTTGATGAGCCTTGTGCCATACGTGCATGTGACATGCGTGCCTTCTAAGCGCATCTTAGATGATGGTGTAGCTACTGGAAATCCCTGATGAATACGCGTAGGTGGCACGCCCTTCTCCTAAGTGCCTCTATTACAGGGCCCAACATCCCTACCTAATACGTGCATGTCATCCATGCCACCACGACGCGCGTGACCTCTGACACAATCACGAGTCACTGATCTGCAGCTACGCACAGGCCTTCTCCCCCTTTATAATATGGTATTAGCTGAACGAGGGGGGCACATATCCGCCTCACTCCCTCTGGTGCAAACTTCCTTCACGGCTTGCTCCCTTCTTCCTCCAGCTGATGTCCCCTCCATCGTTTCTCATCCATCGGCGGCGTCGACATTATTCCAACGAGCTCCTGTCTTCCCTTACTGTTGGTGTGCTCCTCTTGGGCTGCATGGTGAGACATCCATGGCAATAAGTGTAGGGTTACAGATCACGAGCTCTTGACATGGTGCTCTTGAGGACTTTCCAGGGTTTCCCGACGATGGTTACTCTGCCTCACTGCTCGGACATATTGAGATGCTAGATTGACATGTTGTGTGACAATGACCGGGAGACGTTGTGGTGCTGGAGGATCTCTGGGCTACTCTTGAAGATCGAGGATGTCGAGGTGAGCCAATATCTCCTGTGTACTGTGGCCAGATTCTGGAAATCAACCCACCACGTGTTTCAGTTTGGTCGTGAAGAATTGACCATCACCCTAAAGGAAACCAGGCGAATCTGTGACCTGTCGAGATTACTGGGGCCTCTAGTCTACATGCGCCAGGATGGGTATCCATCTATCTTTTTCCAACTAACTCACCTAAACACTGTAGAATGCGGGAAGCACTTGATCTGTGTAAACGGCTCCGAACCCATACTCTACTTGGACTACTTTGATGATGTTATCATGAGGCGCTCCATACTGGGCGACGATCTATGGCTGCACGGCTTCGTCCTCTGTTTCCTTGGGGAGCTCATATTCAGTCATGGTCGAATGACAGTAGCGATCGAGGTAGCTAAGATCGCTTTGGTGGTGGTGAGAAAACCAATTGATCTGGCTCCTGTGATCCTAGCGGAGACTTATCAGGGCCTGGACCATGCTCTTCACCGATGTCGCCATTTCTACAGCTGTGGAGCATTGGTGCAGGTAACTTTGAATTCTACTGAGATTGGCACATCTGTTTACTGACTCAATGCTTTGACAGGTGTGGCTTGTGGCTCACATAGGAGTCGAGGTCCTACGTCCTCAGAGGTCGACATTTGAAGCCTATTGTCAGAGTGGCCATTCCCGAACCATTTCTGGGGTACGGGAGTTCTATGAGAAGCTAGAGGGACTGTCTGGAGATCAAGTAGCTTGGCAGATCGTCCCATCAACCACAGAGCCTTTCACAGTGTTCTTCAATGGCACCAACATGAGGGTGGTCATTCTTCCTAGCCTAACTAAAGGAGTGGAGTATCACCCTGTTTGTGTCCTGCGCCAATTTGGTTTCCACCAGGACGCCTTTGAGCAATCTCTAACGCCTGCTATCTTTCGGCTGTATCGTCAGAATTTTGCTGCCATGACTGCTGAATTGGCTCGTCTTCTACGGACCAGCGTTAGCTCTAGTGACCTAACTCTAGTGAGAGGCACAGGCTATTCTAAGGCATATAGGCCACACACACAGGCAGATTGGCCAATCAGCGAAATGGCCCCTAGCGCTCCATTGTTTCAATATGCTAGTAGCTCAAAGAGGCCTCGGACTGGAGGGAATAGCTGATCTGAGCACATGTACTGTACTTCTGTGATTTCTTTCAATGATTGTACCCTCGAACTTGAATCTGAATGAAGAATATATGCTCTTTCATTGTGTGCCCCTTTTATTTCCTTCTGTGACTAGCTTCTTTCAATGACCCCGCCATAGCATTAGGATCAACCAAATCATTTACCCTTTTGAAGGCATAGATTGGATACATTATTACGACTCGCTGGGTCCAACCTCTGACCAAGAATGTGGTGTAGGATCGAGTGGCTTCTCTAGAGGAGAGTGAATAGAGAATTTTAATTTTAAATATTTACTTTCCCAATTTTAGTTACAAGTTAAACAAAATGAAGTGTTTTAATAAAGTAAACAATCAACTATTACACAATCATATAAATTTGAAGTTAAGACGAATTCATGCACATGAAAGGGATGAGAGAAATTGAATACACATGCAATTTATAGTGGTTCGGCCAAAACCCCGGCCTAGTCCACTCCTCAAGACTCTCTTGAGATTTTCCCTTATACTTAAGTAATAAGACACTTACTTGTGTTGGCTATCCCACCAACTCAATCCTTGCTCCTTCCACTTCTCGTACCCTGAGAAGCTAGAGCCTCCACTTGTAGCTTTACAATAGATGACTTCCCTTTCACAGAGCGCTTTCAAATAAAAATTACAACATCGGCTTTTGAAGAGAACGTAGGACAAAGTTGAGCACAGTAATCAAGGGTTACAAGTATGTTGATGTGATGTATGTCCTATCATGGCTTGTAGGGGTCCTATTTATAGCTAAAGGACCATCAAAAGATGTGTCTAACGACTATGAAAACGGTCATAAATGGCTAGTCTATCGGTATGCCATTTTGACCTCCGGAATGCCATTTATGTCTTCAAACTGCAACTCTTGGGTAATTCGGTATGCCGGAATTATTTCGGTGTGCCGAATTATCCTGATACGGTATACCGTTTTACTACGGTATGTCGTTTTATCTTCAGCTTTATCTCCACAATCCTTTTCGGAGTTCCGTTGCTTGTGTCGATTTTTCCTGCTTCGGTTTGCCGATTTTCCTCCAGTATGCCATTTTTGATTCTTCATCTTTGATTCGGAGTGTCGTTTCTGGTACCAATTTTTCCTGCTTTGGTATGCCGATTTTCTTCCGGTATGTCATTTTTGATTCTTCGTCTTTGATTAGGAGTGCCGATGCTTGTGCCGTTTCTTCCTAATTCGATATATCGATTTGGATCGGTATGTCGAAATGGTTCTTCTTTTATTTTTCAACCAATTTGCTAAGTATATCTTTACATATTTATTTACAACATATTTCATAAGGTTTACATGACTCAAGTAATTACAATTCTTCAACCTTATTTTTCTTTCATGAAAATATACAAAAAAATCATTAGTCCAAGTATAATCATCAAACTAAAATATATTCCTAACATGTGGGAGGTACTTCTACTGTAAGTTGGCCACTGGTGTCCCGTGATAACGACAATGGGGGAAGAAATGCAAATGCAAATGCATAGATTGCTTACTTAGTTATGCTAGGCCCTCAGTATTAGGAAAGCTTTGGTGCCTGCCCGAAAGGGAATGGGGGATCTTATTGCCCGACGGACTCTATCCGGGTCCCTAGCTAACGGGTGGCACTCTAGGTAGTGGGATGGTTGTGCTAGGACAGTGGATACTAGGATGATGGGTAACCTGGTGGTAAGCATTTAGACCGTGACAAGGCTAGGGCTCCACGTCAAACTCTCCAAGTCCCACACCTGCTCTTTTATATTATCAGCTTTTCTTTTACTCCCTCATAGGTGTGTGGGTTCACTCTGCTCCTATCGAGGGTAACGGATGCCAGGTGGGGGATTTTACTAATAAGGGGGGCTAGTCCTTCAATGGCGTGGGTGGTTCAAGCATAGGCTCCGACTCCTCCCTAGGGTACAGTAGGGGCAGAGCCGGCCGACACACCTCCCTCTAGAGCTGGCTTCTAACTTCGACTTCTATCTTCTCATTTCTTTTGTGCCCTCTAAGCATTATGATTTTTCTTGCTCACTCTCACTCACACCCTAGCATTTTATCTCCCTCTTAAGGGCGTGGGTCCTTAGAGAGTTTGAAGCTTCGTCCTGCTTTCGATGGGAGATGGCTTCCTCACTTGCTAGACGATCCAGATAGAACTCCTTGGGAGGTGAGAACCTTTTTCCCAAGGTAGGCTAAGCTTTTTCGATTTCATCATCAGGCCACTATGTAGATGGTATATGCGTATTCATGCTTATACAAGGAACGAAATATGGATGTTGAGTACATATGCTATATGAATGCGGGGATGTATGTTACAATAACTCAGTGTGAATGCAATGAAACAGAATGAACAAATGCTGGGATGCGGGTTACCAATGCAAAATGCCATGACGCAGGGTGTTCAGATGCAGGGGAGAGGACTTTGCCAAGCGCACCGGGACCGGGTCACTGGTAATATTTCTTCAGGTAGCATGTGTTGACCGGCTAAGACTGCTCAATGTGATCCATGTCCTCCAGGATTATAGCTCCTCTTGAGAAAGTCTGCTTGACGATAAAGGGACCTTGCCAGTTGGGTTGAAACTTTCCACGAGCATCGAGCAGATGAATTGCCCGCAGCACCAAATCTCTAGGCACTAGGCTTCTGGGTCGGACCTTCTTCTGATAAGACTTGGCCATGCATTTCTGATAGCACTGGGCATGATGCAAGGCTTGCAACCTACGCTCATCTATTAGGTCTAGCTATATGCACCAATCTTCGACCCATTCTGCCTCCCTCAGGATTCTAAGAGACGGAATCTCTACTTCAATGGGGAGAAATGCCTCCATGTCGTAGACCAGCGAGTATGGGGTCGCCCCTGAAGAAGTCTGAATAGATGTCCTGTAGGCCCATAATGCATAAGGGAGCAAGTCATGCCAATCTCGATGAGTCTCCGCCATCTTCTTCAAGATCTTCGTGAGGTTCTTGTTAGCAAACTCCACAGTGCCATTCATCTGCGGGCAGTACGTGGAGGATCTATGATGCTTGATGTGGAGGCTCTACAAGAAATCCTCCACCCTCCTAGCTATGAAGTTCTTTCCATTGTCGGAGATGAGGGCGTGAGAAACCCCGTATTGGGCCACAATGTTGTTCCAGATAAACTTTTCTGTAGCCACGGCGTGACCGCCTTGTATGAGGCCGCTTCCACCCATTTGGTAAAGTAGTCGATTGCCACTAAGATGAAGCAGTGTCCATTGGAGGCTATGGGATGAATGGCTCTGATAACGTCAATCCCCCACGTTAAGAAGGGCCAAGGTGTAGACATATTATGCAGCTGATGAGGGGGAGCGTGGATCAAATTCCCGTGGACCTAGCAGTTGTGGCACATTTGGACAAACTAACAGCAATTTGCTTCCATGGTCGACCAGTAGTAGCCTTGCAACATGATCTTCTTGGCCAACAGGATCCCATTCATGTGTGGACCGCATACTCCAGCATGAATCTGCAGCATCAGGGTATCGGCCTCCTTTCTGTCTACACATCTCAACAACATCTTGTTGTAGGACCTTCTGTACAAGTAGCCACCACCAAGCACGTACTTCAACGCAAGCCACTACATTGTCTTCCTATCAGTGGTGGGGGAATCAAGTGGGAGGTTCCCAGTTTGCAAGAAAATCTTAATGTCGTGATACTAGGGAAGCTCTTCGAATGGATCAGCTTCTTCAATGTTCATGCAATATATAGGGTAGTCCACTCAGGTCACTGAAACATCCACCACGTAGTCGTTCGGTATGGACAGCCACAATGCCAGAGTTGCCAACGCGTCTGCATATGTGTTCTTGGCTCTGTTCATGAAGGAGAAGGAAATATCGTTGAACTCTGCTATGAGCTTCAGAATATATGAGTGATATGGCACCAACTTTGGGTATTTTGTCTTCCAACTCCCATTCACTTGGGATATGATCAGCAAGTCATCACCATGGACTTGCAGCTTTCGCACATCATGCTCTAATGCAACTTGCAGGCCAAGGATGCATGCTTCATATTCCGCTTTGTTGTTGGTGCACTGGAATGTCAGTTTCTTGGTAAACAGGATAAGCTATTTTTGGGGCATTGCCAGTACTGCCCCGATGCCCTGGCCTTTCTTGTTTACTTTCTCGTCAAAGTAGAGGTGCCATTGCTTCTGATCTTCTGACTCCTCAAGTCCCGAATCATCCATGGCGAACAATATGTCTTTGTAAGGAAACTGGGTCTGCAAGGGTTGGTATTCTGGCAAAGATAAGTCAGCCAAGTCGTCTACTAGGGCCTGTCCTTTCTCTGACTTTTGCGTCACCAAGGTAATGTCACATTAGGATAACAAAACCTGCCACTTGATGCATCTGCCCACCAGTGTCAGCTTCTGGAACAAGTACTTCATCGGATCATGTCGACACAACAATAAAACCGAATACGCCATCATGTAGTGCCGCAAGCGTTGGGTGGCCCAGACTAGGGATAAGCAAACTTTCTCGATGGTGGTATATCTAGCTTTGCAGTCATTGAACTTCTTGCTCAGGCAGTATATTGCCCTTTCTTTGTGGCCTGTCTCATCGTGTTGACCCAATACGGCGCCCATGGAGTGTTATGTAACTGATAAATAAAGGAGTGGCTGTCCTGGTGACGGGGGAACTAGGATTGGTGTCCTAGCTAGCAATTGTTTGATCTTGTCGAAGGCGGCCTGGCATTCCACACTCCAGGTGATCTGAGAATTCTTCCTCAAGAGCTTAAAGATTGGCTCACATATGGGGGTGAGCTGGGTGATGAAACGACTGATGTACTGTAAACGCCCCAGCAAGCCTCAGACCTCCTTCTCCGTAGCTGGAGGGGGCATGTCGATGATGGCTCTGGCTTTATTAGGATCGACCTCAATCCCCCTTTGACTGACTATATATCCCAAAAGCTTTCCAGATGTCACGCCAAACACACATTTGCTGGGATTTAGCTAGAGGTTATACTTCCATAGGTGGTCAAACAACTTTCTCAGGTAGGCAAGATGGTCCTCAAACTCTTTGGATTTAGCAATCATGTCGTCCACGTACACATCGATGTCCTGGTGCATGAGGCCGTGGAAGAGTGTCATCATTGCCCTCTGGTATGTAGCGCCGACATTCTTGAGTCCGAATGTCATCACTCTATAGCAGAAGACTCCCCAAGGAGTGATGAATGATGTCTTCTTTATATCCTCTTCCGCCATTCTGATATGATTGTAGCCTAAAAATCCATCCATAAATGATAACATTTTGTACCCTGCAGTGTTAACCACCAGTACATCAATGTGAGGTAGTAGGAAATCATCTTTTCGGCTCGCTTTGTTGAAGTCTCTATAGTCAATACACATGCGAACCTGTCTGTCCTTTTTCAGCACTAGAACCACGTTAGCTAGCCATTCTGGGTAAAGGACGACTTTAAGAAACTTGACTTGATGTTGCGTCATGATTTCCTCTTTCAATTTGAGTAGCCACTGCGGGCGCCATCTTCTGAGTTTCTACTTGACTGGTTTGGCATCAGACATCAACGACAGGGTGTGCACTACTACCTCAACGTCCAGTCTGACCAAATCATCATAACTCCAAGCAAAGACATCACAGTATTCTTTCAGAAATGTGATAAAATCTGCCCTTGCCTGTGGAGATAATCTGGCACTAATGCGGACCTCCTTAACATCGCCTAGCGTGCCAATATTCACTACCTCCGTGTCCTCCTCGACATGCAAATTTGGACCTTCTGGATCGTTGTCGTGAGGACGGAATTCTGGAACACCCTCTGGATCATTGACGCCTGTGTCGTCCTCCTCGTATGCTATCAGCTCTGACAATACCTCCTCTTGGAATGTGGAGTTAGTAATATCAAATGAGAGGATCTGTTCCGACTCCTGCCCCTATATGTGCTTGAGGAGGGTTACGTTGACTCTAGTATTCTTGTAGCTACATTGCGTGGATTCCTATCCTATGCCCTTCTGCTTTGCTAAGTGTGACCATGCCGGTGGAACCCCTAGGCGCGGTTCTCGACCTACTCCGGTGTACGGAAACACACGAGGAGATCCGATACGGTCACGGCGAAAATGGTGAATCCAGAAAAAGAGACAAGACTCGGAAACACCAAAGGGAAGACAAAAAGGATAAGGAAAGGAGTCGCCACCTAGTCTTTTAATGGAAAGACGAGGAAAACCAAAAACACAAAAAGGCAGAAAGCAAACAAGATGCAAAGATGCATGT
>JAMKQA010174420.1:0-10378 GCA_024699735.1 Posidonia australis
TTCATCTTTTGTGGTTTTCCTCGTCTTTCCCTTAAAAGACTAGGTGGCGACTCCTCTTCTTTTTCTTCTTGTCCTTGCGCCTTCGCCATCCATTGGCATGGCTGTGATCCCTTTCCCACCTCCCTCCGGGTCCGGCATGGTCACATATAGACATCTGACTCAAAACTAATTAGCAATGAGTGGAGAGGTCCATCTATATATAACTACAAATCTAAGTCCTCACTTTTTTCATTGTGGGATTATTCTAACACTCTCTCTCACTTATAACCTATTTTAGATCCAACAAGTGTTTCTTTTAAATATAGGTAGATGCATATGGACTTGGGCCCATTTAGGCATCTTTCAGCTCTGATATTATGTTGAAATATTGACATCCAACTCAAAATCAATTGACAATAAGTAAAGGGATCCATTTATATATAACAACAAGTCTCAGTCCTCACTTTTTTCAATATAAGACTATTCTAACAAGGACTAACCACCATGTCGTCGAGAAGTAGGTATCCGTCGTGTTGTCCACCATCAAGGACCTCTCCTCCCCCTCCAATAGCGATAATGATGTCAAACTTGTGTCTCACCTCCTCCTCTTTGCCCACCTCCTCATAGATTTGCCCACCTCCTCCCCACCGGCTTCATCCCACCACAAACATAAGTGAAGGTCATGAGTGAAGGAGGAGAAGGAGGTGAGTGATGGAGGAAGACAAAGGAGAAGAATGAACTTTCTGTTGGAATCCAAATTATACACTACAAAAATAAAAATTCACTCTTCTCTTATGTTTGAAAAATGACTGAAAAGTTTTTTTTTCCCCATTGAATTACTACAAACACCATCGAATTACAAACACCATCAAGAAAAGTGATCAAACAAATTTTCTTTTCTTTTCCTTTGATTTTTGATGACACAAACTCTCTCTATATATCAGATGATATAATCGATTAAATAAATTACTCAATTCAAAACATACTCAACACCAACTGTAACGGTGTAGTTAACCAAGAAGAGTGTAACGTAAATCCTATTTTTGGATTAGAATCTCATGAATCAATGGAAAAAAAGAAAAGAAAAGAAAAGAAAGACAAATAACTTCCCTTGTTGTTTCAAAAAAGAAAAAAAAAAAAAAAAAGGAAGACATACTCAACACACGTCATTACGTTCGGTAACCACCGAAGCAAATTAGCCTTGCAGTCGTCACAGATTAAAAAAATCAGGTAATTATGTTAAAATGAAAACCAAAAATTAATAGCTTCAGCTGAACTGCCAAAATTTACGAAATTCAAGGGATCTCTAAGACAGAAGACAAGCCGACAGATTGATTGTACGTCTCGGCTCTCGTGTTTGAACTGTCAGACAAAACTGACAACGTAATGTACGCCCTTTTAATTTTATACGTTGTCAGAACAACCTGACAGTTTAATGAATACTCTTTAAATTATTTTATTTCCAGCTGAAGACATTCCGAATTGCACGTCCTGGGAACATAGCCGATTTGTAAGCTTCAACTGAAAAGGTTGGTGGAACTCATGCTAGGTGGCAAGTTAAACATTAAATTTTGTTCATGTCAGACAACATCTGACAGTTTAATGCAATACCCCTTGAATTATTTTACTTCAACCCGAAGACATTCCGAATTGCTCGTCCCAGGTACATAACCGATTTGTAAGCTTCAACTGAGAAGATTGGTGGAACATGCTGGGTGGTAAGTGAAAAAAAATTAAATTTTGTTGACGTCTTCCTCCAAACAAGTTAACTGTATTGCTATTATAAATCAAGTGGTTGTTGACTGAAGCTTGAAATCAAGAGTTTGGTAGCAACTTCTTCAAGCAACTTCACTATTCATCGTGACTAGCTGCAGGAACCACCACCCATAAAAATCACCGAACACCATCAATATTTACTGTTATTCACAGCTACACGTGTAAAGTAAGCAGGTGACCCATAGGGATTTGGATCGGGTCCAACTAGGCCGCTTATTTCCACAGGCTGAGACAAATTTTGTGAACCATCAGTCTAACACGGTCTATAGTCCATCATCAGGTCGAGCCGTGGGTCGACAAGAGTCAAGTCGATCCATTGAGTCATCTATGTTAATGAAAAAAAATAAAGATAAAATTATTTATTATTAAATTTTTTAATATATATATATATATAAATTTGAAAAACATATAAGATATTAAACATTTTATATTTTTACATTTATAATTATTACATCAATATAAATTAAAAATTTTACAAAAAAAAACTTTTCATAATCAATAAATCATTAATAGTAGTAGAAGTCTCTTTGAAGTTGATGTTGTCTCCTTATCTTCTGATTCGTCGTTTAAGTTCAAGTTTTGAAGATCAACTACATCGTACAAATCCTTCAAGCACACATAAGCTTCTACGGATTTTTTTAATAATTTACATCTTCTATCATTTAAAGCTATTTTACCTGTAGAAAATGCTGACTCCGATGTTACAGTAGATGTTGAAATCGTTAATAAATCTTTAACTATTTTAAAAACTATCGGAAATCTAATTACAATACTAAACTACCACTTTAATATATCTAAGTTATCCATTTCAAGTTTACTAAAAGCAAATTCACATTTTAAATGATTTTCTAGTTCATTATTAGTAATTGATCTTACGTGTTTTTCCCTTTTTTCTTATTTAATTTACTCCAAAATGAACTATAACTACTATTAGTAGTAGGTGTTCCTACAAAACTAGATGTATGAGCACTAGAGTCATCTACACCATAATTCCTACACATATTCTTCAAATAATGTATATAAAGTTTCCTTAATTTTACTATTAAATTCATCTACTCTTTTACTTTTATTCATGTTACTAAAAATATAATCTATAAGTAACATACAATTAACTAATCTATAGCTAAGGCTCGTGACTAATGCTAAACATGCTCACATTAGAAGCTTATTCCAATGACTGTTATATTTATCTTTCATTAAATGAATAATATTTACAAAAGCTGTGATATTTCTATATTGTTGGAAAATATTTGTAATATTAAATAAATTAATTAAAACCATAGAATCAGTAGAATAATATTGATCTGATAATTATTTATTTGTATTATAAAATGGTTCTAAAAAACTATAAATTGTGTTAGAAATATGTCAATCTTCGTCATTTAATAAATAATTAAATAAACTATAATTATGTTACTATAAGATAAACATGAACTTAGCATATCATATATTGAGTTCCATTTATATTGAACATTTAACTTAAATATTTTAGGTTTTAAACCATTTTCTACACATAGATGTCTAAATTCTTGAAATATTTTAAGTGATATTTGAATAAATAAAATAGCTTATCTTATATTTTTTATATAAGACTTAATACAATCTATACATTCTTGTACAATTAAATTTAAAATACGACAATAACACCTATAATATAATAAATCATCATTTAATACTGGTCTTAAATTGCTTTTTAATATCTCAATTGCAACATTATTATTAGAAGCATTATCAAAAAATAATGTATTAATTTTATAATATATGTTAAATTTTTTAACAATGTTGTCTATCATATTTGCTATAACTTGTCCAATTTGTTGATGATCAAATACTCTAAAAGTAATTAATTTTTTTGTAAATTTCATTCTATATCTATCCAATGTGTAATTAAACATAAATAGGAAAAACTCTTAGGATTAGTCCAAACATCACAAGTAAATGATATTTTACATATTAAACTAAAAAAATATTCTAATTAAATTTTATTTATATTTTTTAAATATTTTATAAATTATATTTTTAGTAGCATTCTTAGAATGACCTTTAAATTATGTGTTTAAATAATTTTATACACAAGATTCAAATTTTTTATTTTTAGAAAATGAAAATGGTTGTTCATCTTATACTATAAATTTTGTTACACCGTTTTTTACTTCTTTTGTATTATATTTTCAATTCACTAATCCATTAGAATTTATTTGCAATTTAGATTGTTTTATATCTATGTTATCATCATTATTATTTGTAAATATATATTTTTATAAATGCCTAGCTATGTAACCTACACTCCCACCCCTTAGGATAAGTATATACTTTACTATAATAATTACAATAACATTTATTTTTATCAGTAGACTCTAATGTTACATATTTCCAAATCTATGAACTTTATTTTCTAAGTTATTTTGAGGCCGTGGATTAAGTTTGTGTAGTTTCAAGTTGATTTGACTCCTGAATTGAGATATAATCTTAATTTCCTACATTTTAAAATGAGTATGTCACTAAATTGTATAATAAAATTGGTAATAAAAAAAATTATTGACCTAAAAAATCCAAAATCCAAAAATAGAAGGATTAGAAGTAGAGAAATTAAAGAGATTAGTAGTAAAGAAATTTGTTATTGTTGGACTTGGTAAAGGCCAGAGAGTTTTGAAGAGTCAGAGTGTTGTTGTTGATTGAGTCCAAAAACCGAAGCCACACTAGAATTCCACACTACACTTAAAAGTTGAGAACTTAAAAATTGAGATAGAAGAAGGTTGAAAGAGTAAGAATAAGAGTATTGTAAAATAGTCCAAAGAAATGAGAAGAGTAGAGAGTGAAATGTATGAAAATGAAGAAGTACAATAAGGTATTTATAGAAGAAATGAGGAAGGAAAGAGAGGGAAAAAAATAGGCAACGTATGCTCCATCATTTATGTGAAAGTTAACGTCAATGTTCGTGTGAACATTTCCATTTTCCAACGTTCACATGAGCATTGGGTAATTTTTATTTTTTAAATTTTTTTTAAGTCAACTTGACTCAAGCTCGATCCAAGTTCAAATGGACCTGTTATGCAGGACCATCTATGCCTGGCCCATGGGCCTGACATGGCCTTAAGCCCTATCGAGCTAGGGTTGGCCCAACCCTTTTTTCTTTTGGACCAAGTTGGTCTAGGCCAAATCATGAGCTAGGTTGGGCAATCCAGAGTCGGCCTTCACTCATTTTCCATGTCTACTCACAATGCCTATAAGGGATTCATTCATCTTTGTTATCATGATAACGCAATAATTTGAATATTTTTTTGATAATGTAGGATTAGAGGTGTCAATTGGATCTTGCTATCTGTGCTCCCACGACATGACATAACCCAAAACATGTCTCAACCGACATGGCCCAAAATCAAGGGCTATATTGGACCTCGAATATGGACCGACATGTCATGTTTGGCACAACCATGACTAAGCTCGTGCTTGGCTTGGGCATGATTGTTCTTATGCTTGGGTCAGGCATGAGAAGACCCATCAACTAGCTATAGGGGTGTAGATAGAGTGAATATGGAGTGGATTTGCTAATATTTGAATCCGAATTTCAAACTTTTCATCCACATTGGAATTCACATTCGTATTCAAACAGATATTGATTTTGATATCCGTATTCGAATATATTTATAACAACCTTGATCATTACCAAGACTTAAATTCCTAATAAAAGAATATTGAAGGAAACAAAAGATGGTAAATATCAAGCAAATAATTAAAAAAAATGCCTCAACAACTCTATCCAAGATCTTATGATGTGCAATTACGTGGCTCCGCAACATACACTAGAAACAAACTTGCAAAGTTACACTTAAAAAGAAAACACGATAGAAAATGAATAACTACTAAAAGGTCACCCAACATTCACCCACAAAATGGAAAACAAAGCAATTTAGAAACAATAGCAAGAGTTTATTGAAATAGTCAAACACACGTTAGAAAAATGCCCCCTAAATACACACTTGAACTCAAAATCAACATGTTGAACTGAAAGCCAAATACGAGCCAATATTTTTAAATCACAAGTCAACTAGTTTTCAAACTAAATTGAAAGCTTAAAACAAAAACCATGATCCATCTACAAAACCAGAGCTTCTTAAATATAGAAGTTGAAAGGACCCACCAATGACCCTAACACAAAATCTATAATAAAGATAACCAAAAATCCGTTGAAAAAGCAATCACTTACACAACAAAAATCCGTCGTGTTATTCAACGTTAAACAATCAACTTTGGCCCATAAGCAGTTGTTAAAGCACACAGCACTGTCATGGACGAGTCACCCTATCAGGAGTTCTTTCATCCCATGTATGAAGAATCTTCACAACTATCCACTAATAAAACGTCACCAAAAGTGAAGTAAGTGTATATCTTGCCTTGACCAACAGTAGTAGAGTACACTTCTCTTAGCATCTTAAGGACTTGGACCACCTAAAGGTTTCTACCTTTCTGATCTTGCTAGTCTAGAAAATCTTGAATCTCAACATCGGACTTGTACTCGACCATCTAGAGGTAGCGTCGTACTTCGTAACCCTACTGACACAATTCTTCAATCTCTTCATACCAACACAAATAAGTAGAAATAAACAACTCATTTAAATCTTTAATTTAGTATCATTAGAATTCCTTTGTAAATATACAAGGATTTCCCTACAGACTAAAACTAAAAGTCTAAATTCAACTCAAAACTCAACAAAACTTCGATACACAATATAGCATTTTAAAACCAGAGCAAACCACAAAATCAAGGTAATAGCACTAAAACGCACAAGTCGCACATGCTCGACGCCTAGAATTCTCTATTTCTAACCAAATGGCCACACACAAAAAAAAAATCACCACCTTCATTTCCAATGTATGAATTCACAAACCAAACACAAAATCCCATCATGCTATTATACTAGAAGGGAATTAAAAGTCCCAATGTCATGGTGAGTACCTTGTTAAGGATAAATCCAACCTAAAATGAACACCATATGCTAGCTAGAGAAGCCCTCACCGTTGCTTCAATCTCCTCGAACCCAAACCTCTGGACCTAGCACATCCATAGTTACAAAAATAATGAGGATCAAAAGCATGCAAGAGCATAGCTAGGAGGACCTCATGATAAGTCATTATAACCCAAAACTAAAACACGACCTTACCTTGGGACCCAAACCTAAATCGTATAGTCTGTGGCAGTACATGAGCTCAACAACAAGAAACCAGAGTCTCTCACCACTGCTGGCAGCAGCCTGAGGACAATGACGACGGCAGCAGTGGTGGCCCTCCCCTTCTCACTTTCGCACTCACTCCCTCTCCATCACAAAAAAAACTTAGGAGGCAGTGGTAATGAAACCCAACGCATGTACAGTGGTTGGCCTTATACAGCCCTTCCCCATGCATGGTCGCAAATGCAAGTGGCTCAACTCCTCCCATGCAACATGTCAACACATGCAAGGAGGCCAACAACACATGCAACCCAACAAGAAATCAAACACTCCCACGTGCAAAAACCCATGCAAGAATGTCCAAGGATCCTAGTATCCGAAATTAACCCATCCAAATAATCATCAACCCTAAAGAACCATAGACACAAGCAAGCAAGCAACCAACAACAACCTTGATTAATGTAAGATCCTTCACTCGGACTTATTACAATTCTTTGCATACAATATTAGGATACTCTAAAGTCTACAAATCAACATTGATTTCATGGTGACAAAAATGCACCAACTATACAAGCAAACTCTAGGAAAGAAAAAAGAAAACTCCGAATGTTGTACTATTTATATTGTTGTCTGTATCCAACCGAAAGGACTAAATACGGATAAATCTGTATCTGTATCCATTAAATGTTTGATATTAGATATCCAAATTATCAAAAATATAGTTAAATGTAAACAATAAATATTAATAATTAGATTAATTAACCATATGTTATACGTGAAACTTTAATAAAAATATAAAATTAAAACTAGAAACATGTAAAGATAATTGCTTACTAATACATTAGACGAATTCGGATACAAACACGAACGAATATTTTTTCGGATATTGATTCTTTTTGAATCAAATGTATCAACATTCGAATTCGATCTAAATTTTTTTGGATTTTTTTTTTTGAATTCGAATTCACTTTGTTAGATGTTTTTTCAAATAAAAATTCAAGAATTCATATGTGGATTCGAAGTGGATTTTGGATATCCACTGACATCTCTAGCTAGTTATTTTCCAATTATCTCAACAATGGTTACTTTACTTACTAGGTATTTTGCATTTTGACCGCTATGCTTTTATATTTTTATCTAAGATTCTATCTTTCCCAAATAATTACAACAAAACAGAATATGAATTGTAAACGAAAAACAGAATATGATGAAAAACAGAATCTAATGAGACATTTGTTAAATTGTCAACGAAAAACAGAATATGATGAAAGCAAAAGTGACTCGACTTCCACATCTCACCTGTCATTAATAACTTTGACTGACATTCAGATAGCAACTAAGCTCTTACATTTGTTTTTTGGTTAGTTTATGTATTTTTTATTTAACTATTTGTTCTTAAGGTTTCAATTATTATACAACAAAAACTAGATTTGAAGTTTGAAGATACTACATGTATTTTTGTCAAGACGTTACATTAACAAACATAGAACAATGACACTAAACAAGGCACAAAACAAGACACACCTAAGCATGACATGGCCCAACCACGATTGGGCCCATGCCGTGAGTCATGTTTGGGACGTAAGTTTGGGCCCCGTGTTGACACGGCTCAGCACAAACATAACCGTGGGCACGTTGTCTCGGGCCATGCCAACACCGCACGAGCCCAATTGGCAACTACGTTTAGGACATTACCATATGGTGTTGATTTAATGCTGCTTTTTTCGATGTCTTATCAAGAGAACGAGGATAAATATGGCTAGTTACACGTTCTCTTGTTCAAACCCTCACAGAACTCATGATTTTTATTTTTTTTTTAATGAAATCGAGAGCAGCTGAACTTTAGACTTGGTTATAACTAACATGTGTCTTTACCCTCAACCCTCAAGTGATAAATCCAAGGATCGGACTCCGTGTATGAATCTGTTTACTTGAAAAGGAAGGATAATGATGATTCTCCTAGATTTGAGTATTTGACCAGTGGTAATCCAGAGATCGAACTCCATGCGAGGTGGTACAGGTGTTCTTGAGTTATCAAAAACCAACACATGTGCCGGAATCGACCATTGGAATGATTGCCAGTTCACTACCTTGTTCAGCGTCTTGCGAGGCAAATTCTATCATCCAGTTGTTGTCCTCTCTTTACTTCTATGTTTTTCCCATGTGCCATGCGATTTTCTACCTTCGTTACCTCGTAGTAACGCCACTGCCTTCTTCCATTCTCTCAACCACTGTGACAATGAGACATGATAATGATATTCATTATCATTGGAATGATTGTTGTTATGATACTAGATTTTTATAATTTTTATGCATGTCTCAGGATTCAAACCTGAAACCTGTGACGAGTTTAAAGTTCTCTCAACTACTGTGACAATGAGACATTGTCTTCTATCATCCAGTTGTTGTCCTCTCTTTACTTCTATGTTTTTCCCATGTGTCATGCGATTTTCTACCTTCGTTACCTCATAGTAACGCCACTGCCTTCTTCCATTCTACGCAACGATTACAACAAGAGTTTGCGACAACAAATCTTTCTGTCTCTCTTTTTATCCTGCAATGCCAAAAACATGGAGATATAATTCTCGAGAAGAATAGCAAAGGCTTCAAATAAAGACTTTTTTTTTTGAGGTTATCAGTCATCTAGTTTGTTGGTTGTGCCACCAACGACATGGTCGTACGAAATACCATACACACCGTAGGAATGGTTGTTGAAAATTTCAATTCAGAGAGAGAAATGGCTGGCTGACACTGATTAACTCAGTATTATCAGTCATTCCTACTTATTTTATGTCTGTACTGCACATGCCTAGGCAGGTTGAGAAAGACATTGACAGGATCAGGAGTAACTTCCTCTGGAAGTCGGACCCTTCTATCAGAAAAGGGATGCATTTAGTTAAGTGGGGTTTACTTTGTAGACCTAAACAGCAAAATGGCTGGGGGATTATTAACCTCAGAAATTTTAGCTTATCTCTTAAATCTAAACTAGCTTGGCAATTACTCTCTTATGATTGCCATGCTAAGTGGAAAGACTTAGTGAAGGTCAGATATATGCATTATTTTTGGCCTAGGGCTATTTTAAACAACTTCCACTAACTATTGCTCCCCTTTATGGCTTTGCCTCAAAAGTTATTTTAATATTGTAGATACCCCGATTTTGCAGTCACTCGGCGGCAGGCTCCTCTGGAAGACGCTATGGTTGCAACCTCACTCCTAAACCCTAACTTCGTAGAACCCTAGGCCCACTTAGGCCCAAACATACCCAATTAGGCCCACACGAGCCCATTAGGTCCACACAAGCCCATTAGGCATAGACAGACCCACTTAGGCCCACACAAGCCCACACAAGCCCATTAGGCCCACACAAACCCATTCTAAGTTAATCAAAGCAAAAACCACTAATTAAAACCAAAATTAAACAAAAGCCAATTAAATCAACTTAAAAACATTTGAAA
>JAMKQA010174421.1:0-10495 GCA_024699735.1 Posidonia australis
TGATAATTATTTTGTCTTAGAACGTTAGGAACTTTAGAAGTAACGGTAAACATTAGGCGATCAGAAGTAGACATGGAATTCGGGCCGGGCCGGGCCACAGGCGGCCCGGCCGCAACAGGCCATGGGCCCAGCACGGCCCATGGCCCGCATCCGGGCGGGGCCCACGAGCCGACTGCAACACCTCTCTTTTTTTTCACTGTGCGTGGGCCGGCCCGGCCAGCGGGCCAAATTGGGCCTAGTCTGCGGGCCGGGCCTGGCCCGGCCCACGAGTGATTTTTCCGGGCCCAGGCTGGGCCGAGCGGGCCAGGGCCCGGCCCACGAGTGATTTTTCCGGGCCCGGGCTGGGCCAAGCGGGCCTGGGCCGGCCCGACCCGATTTCCATGTCTAATCAGAAGCCTTGTCCGACGATTTAAATGTAACATATGAGTCTTTGTGAAACTAAAGTAGATTATCTCTCTTCTACGTCACTCCGTACCATTGGTGGTGGAAGACTAGATTCCTGGGACTTTCTGCCTTCCCAAAGGGCCTCAGGAGAAATCCTAATTGAATGGGATGAATCTTTCAGATACCTTTGAATAGTGGTTTCCAGGTGTATATGCTCCTTGTAATTCCACACTTAAGCCACAATTTATAGCAAAGTTGGGTTCTTTGCATGCTACCAGAGGTAGTAATTGGATTACTGGCGGTGACTTCAATATTACTAGATTTACTCATGAGCATTCAAATAAGTCGGTTTACTGTCCTATCATGTCAAATTTCAATGATTTCATTGCTTCAACCAACCTTATAGATTTTTCTCTAAACAACTGTTTATTTACATGGTCGAATTTTCAAGCCAACCCTATCATAGTAAAACTTGATAGATTCCTTATGTCCTCCAATTTAGGATTTCCACTTCCTTAAATCAATTTGTACTAGCAAGACTCGTACAATATCTCATCATACTCCGATCTGTCTGAATACAAAGCCTCCAAGATGAGATCCTTTTCCCTTCAAATTTATTAAGTCCAAACTCTTATTAGATGATTGCCAATATTTTGTTAAAAAGTATTGGAATAGTATTTCCTCTCTTGTCAGTCCTAGTAATAGACTTATTCATAAGCTTAAAGCCTTAAAGATTGAGATTAACGATGGGATACCTTCCAAAAGAACGAAGTGTAGCTCCAAACTTATCCAAACTTATGGAGATTGAATCATGGATTCGAACCAAAGATACTCATGCTGAAACTTCCCATATCCCCACAAAAGCTTAGCTTAGAAAACAAGAGCTTAAGTAGGAACATTACAATTTCCTTCTAGAACAAGAAGTTTATTAGAAACAAAGGTCTAGAGTGTAGTGACTACGAACGGAGGACCTCAACATGACTTTCTTTCACAAGATCGTTAATGACAAAGAAAGAATCAATACTATTTCATCCCTCCATATCAATGGGGAGTTCGTTGACTCCCCTTAAATAATTTGTAGCACGATCGAGCAGTATTTTTATTTTTTTTGATAAGCCATCGGGTTTCAAAGTGATCTCAATTGGGGCCTGTTGTTACCTAATAAAATCCCAAATCCTAACATTCTAGAAAGTAGCTTTTCAGTGGAAGAAATCAAAAGAAGCACTTTTGCACTTCCTGGGGAAAAATCCCAAGGCCTCGATGACTTTTCATTATGTTTCTTTCAACACCTTTATGAAGATATCAAAAGAGCTCTTATTGGGATGTTTGAGCATCTCTATTTCTCACGGGATATATACACTTTAAAAGGTATTAATCAAATTTTCATTACTTTAATCTCTAAGAAGGATCGAGCACAAAGCATACAGAATTTCCAACCTATCAGTTTATTAAATAGTACTTTGTCCTATACTCAATTCTATTCTTGATAACAATCAGTGTGCCCTTCTCGCAAGTAGGAGCATCAGTGACTATTTCTTGGTAGCTCAAGAGACAATCCACTTAATGCATAATTCTCATATCCCAGGTATTGTATTCAAATTAAATTTTCAAAGGACTTTTGACAATGTCAAGAGATTTTCTCATTAACACTCTTGAAGGCCTTGGTTGTGGAGAAACATGACTCATTTAGGTGAGAATATGTTTTGCCACGATCAAGTACTCTATTCTAATTAATGATGCTCTTAAAGGATTTTTTGGAGCCTCAAATGGTCTTCGACAAGACGATCCTCTATTCCACCCCTGTTTATTGCTGCTACGCATATTTTTAATAGAATGCTAGCCTTGAAGCTCCAAAATAATGTTATTATTGGGATCCAATTTCCATTAGTAGGTCACCATGTGATCAACATACAGTACATAGATAATACTATCCTTTTCCTTTCTCCCATTATAGAATGTCTAACTAATGTGAAAAGAATTCTATGTTACTTTCAAGTATGTTCGAGATTGAAGATTAATTTCAATAAATCTTCCATGGCAAACATAGGCTTTTCCAAGGCCATGATTAGTAGATGCTATGATATTTTAAGATGTAATCTTGTGCCACTTCCTATCAAATATTTAGGCCTTTCTTTGCATTTTAGGAAGGCTTCCTCCAATGATTGGTCCTGTTCTTGATAAACTAACATCCAAGCTCGCTACTTAGAAGACTAAATATTTGTCTATTGGTGATTGACTCGCTCTAGTGAATTTTGTATTCTCAATTGTTCCAACATATTCCTTGTCTGTCCTCCATCTTCTTTTCAAAGTGGAAAAGGAGATAGATTGTATCCAAAGTCGTTTCCTTTGAAAAGCATCTAGTTAGATGACAGAATATTTGTCACTCCTAGGACCAAAATGGGTGGGATATACTTAATATAAGAAATTTTAGTATTACCTATTAGTTGGCAACTCTAAATACAAATGGATTAAGTTGATTAAATCTCGATACTACTCTCACAACCAAGCTCGAGCCCTTTTTAATGTGTCATCAAGTAGAGATTCTCCTTTATGATAGGAACCTAGGCTTTGTTTCCCTATTGTGAATACTTTCTCCCTATTCTCAGTCTATAATGGAGAAAAGACCATCTTCTGGGAAAATGGATAGACAATGCTTCCTTGAAGTATGTCCTACCTAATCTCTATACTTTTTCTACTTTGAAGAAAGGTTCGATTAAAAAAATGCTTAACCAATACAAATCAAATTTCCCAAATCTGTTCTACAATCTTAGTGATATTACTACTAATGAAGATCGATTGCAACTCCATTTGCAATAATTTACAAAAATTATGGAAAATCCTCATTTTAGTCATGAGCCTGATTGTCTGTCTTGGCCTTCCTTGACTGATACTCAGTTAAAAGCTATTACGAACTGCTAAATGATGGTACACTTAGGTCCCTATATAGGAACTGTAATTGAAAGAGTGCAACTCCCCTAAAAGCTTAAGTCTTTAGGTGGTTGGTAACTCATGATAAAATTCTTTTCCGAGCAAATTTAATTAATAGAGGATGGATGGACCCGACAACTTGTATATCCTGTGGACATAGCTATGAAACAACTGCTTATATTTTTCTAAATTGTCCTGTAGTAGTAGACGTATGGAATTTCTTTCTAAATAATATTACTTGCCTATTTGAAATCTACATTTCCAAGGTTTACTCTCTATTTAATCATGTTAAACGCAACTTAAATTGGAAGGGCTAGAATATTCTCAATCCAGCAGTTTTTTGGACTTTATGGTTAAAAAGAAATGATAAGATTTTCAAGAATAAGTCTAAAACTATGCTATCCATTATTTTTCGTATTATATCATTACTCACTTCTTGGGTAGCTAACCTGAATGCAAGACAAGGCATAGTAACCATATCCTAAGCCATACAACACATACAACAGGAGTGGGTCAAAGAAAGGGCTAACCAAACTGCTCAAGTGATTGCATCATCCATTGGTCTATCTGTAGATCTAGTGAATGTCCCTGAGCCTCTAGTCCCACTATCTATGATCCTCTTAGTCTAGATCTGAATTAGCTTATTGATGTCCTTGTGCTTGTTTTTGATTTATTTTTTGGACAACCTCAATGTTTATGTATGGTTTTTGGATACATTTCGGCTATTTGCCTTTCCATTCTTTAGGGAATTTTTGTTAGAAGCTTGTAATCTAAATTTTGTCCTTTTAATTACACTTGGTGGTGGTACTCATAATCAAGTGTTTATTAATATTAATACTAATATCATTTGGCAAAAAAACATTAAGCATTTAAAAATGAGAAAAAACTATGCTATCAGGAGGATATGAGTATTCACTTGGTCAACAAACTACAAATTATGTGCAATTAGCAAATTCTATGGAAAAAACCTACAAATATGTGGTTAGATCCATAACTCTGCAATAATTTCTAATTTCCTTCAGCTCAAAACAATCCCCCTCTCACAAATTGTACCTTTCACTGCAACTAAATTTTTCCTGCACTTGATCACAATGATTGTATTTTATATCTTTGGTTAATTTACATCAAGTATCAGCTTATTGAATGTCTCAAGACTCATAACTATCCATAAGATCCCAAAACAAACATCTAGGTAATGTGGTAATTTGTCTACAGATAGTGATTATCAAACATTTATAGTACAAAGGTGTTACAAAGAAAATATTCAAAAAATGGTACTTGAGCAGTAAATTTACGGCACGATAAAGGTGTTCGGATGCCAAAGCCAGACAATAGGCAAGTTGAAACCATATGAAACCATAACTCATGAAGAACTTGTTTTTTGTGTTTGCCGCATCATTTTCCGTTTTTGCTCTATTTTCTCAAAAAAATTATGCTATTTCATGTTTGTTCCCTATGGAGATAGGCCTCCATTTTGTGAGACGATTTTGTGGCTAACTGCTCTGTTAGCCAATGTAACTTGTTTTTGGATGTTTCATTCAATATCTTTTGGTTGATATCCCTTACTTTCATTGGAAAACTAAATGGTTAAAATTAAATGGATCAGTTTCCATTAAGGGCAGTCATCATTTAAGTATTTAATGACAACTTTTTGTATCTTAATATCTAACTATTAGATTAAAAAACTAAACCACTAGATATGATCAAAATTATTTAAAAAGATTGTATATAAAAAATCAAGTAATTTTAAAATTCCTAAGTACTGAATATAGAATGTACTTATTATAGTTTATTATAGCTCATAGAGAATGAATAGATCTATACGTTAGTAGTTTCTAAATGACATGAATTTTGGTGTATACCTACCTTAAATGATGGAGATTAAAATCCATTTATTACATTTTGATTTTAAAACTTACAACTTAGAGATCTAGTCATTCTTACTTTAAAAACATTAAATTTGTATATGAATAAATATATATATATTAGGAGTTTCTAAATGAGGACTTTAATATGTATCTATTCTAGATGATTTAGATTAATATCCATTAATTACATTTTGATTTTGAAACTTATAACACATGTTTTGAAAATTATCCTTAAAATACTCAAGTAGGGACAGTCTTTAGTGGATATAATCCCAATATTAAATATCTAATATTTAGAAAATTTTCCATGAGATGACCTTAGAACAAGAGAAGACGATGGTCTAACAAAGCCTTACAAGAATAAACTTTGTAGGTAGCCTGGAAAAATAATTATAAAGCATGCTTACCATTCCACAACTTGAATAGTGAGCGACCACCTGTCTATTGCCTGATGCAGCTGTTCTAGTGCAAACAACCAAGTGTAAATCCATACCTTCTAGGAAAATGCATATATAAGATAAGGGTAAAAAAAACAGAATGACTTCACCTGTCCACTGCTCGACCGTACTCCTAGTATCACCCATGCCTTGCACACCTAAATCCTGCTGCATGCTTCCCATTGAAGAGGAAGTGCCAGCATAAGACACCGATGCACCATCTGAAACCTTCGCAACTCCCTTATAAGGCGGTAAGCACCCCTCATTTGTAAGACTTTGTAAAGGTATAACACCACAAGAAAAGGTAGGTTCAAAACAACGAACTGCATTAGTATCTAAAACATCTGTACAGCTAGAGCTAATCTGGTAGTGGATATCTTTCAAGGAGGACTGCATTGATCCACCCAAGCCTCCACTCGACGACTGCAAACCGCTCCTCAACGCTTCACACTTCTTCTCCCACTGCAATTAAAAAAAACAGCATCACTAAAAAAAAGTTCAAGAATCCACATAAAAAGCAACAAAACATGATACAAAGCACTGAATTAACACCGTACCTTATGTAGATTCGCGTCGGAAACCCTAAACGAATCGATTCGGTCCATCCCTCCCCCGTGCTTCCACAGGAACTCCTTCAGATTCCTCAAATGCTCCGCGCTCGCCAGATGCCTAATAGCATCCTCACTGTAAAAGAAAACATGTAAAAACACCAGGGAACGAAAATCCTAGAAAACACAAACAGCAGGAGAATGATGCATACCAGGCTAAGGAGGAGGAGGCGGCGTCGGGGACGAGGTCTAGGGCGCAGAAGACGCACCAGAGTCCACTGTTGCGGCGGTTGTCGTCGGCGCGGAGGGGGAGAAGGAGGGAGGGATCCTTGAGGGAGGATTTGATGCCAGAGAGCTTGGATTGAAAGCGGGAGAGGACGGCGGACAGGGCCTTGGCATGGTTGGGGAAGTACCTGTGCTTGCGGCCTTGGTTGTGGCTCAATCTGCACACCTCGCAGAACTCCGATGGTGGTGGTTCGGTCTTCTCCTTCTTCTTCCTCATGCTACTCTCTCTCTCTCTCTCTCGTCTCTTCTCTTCTCCTCTCCTCTCTCCGTCGAGGCTTCGGTTTGGTTTGGGAAGGACCGAAGGAGGCGATCGATTTCTAGGCCGGGTCGGATGGGAGCGGCGGGAGCGCGGCAAGATATTTGATGGATCAGATCCGAATATGGATATGAATCTGATGTGCTTGTAAGATCCGTTTATGGTGAATCTTAGAGTCCGTTTGTACCTTGAAAATGAAAGGAAACGGAAAACTTAAGTCAAAAGAAAATTAAAAGAAACAAAAATCAACGAAATTCATTTTCTATTTTACGTGTTTGTGTCTGTTATTAGAAACAAACAAAAAATAAAAGTGGTGTGTTTGTGCATATCAATGGAAACAATAGAAAAATAGTTTTAATTTGTCTAAATAAATATAAATGTCTTAAATTTTACAATAATAATAGAAATAATGAAACTACATAATCAACGAAAAGCATAAAAAAAACTTCTTGCAGATCTAAAACACAAGGAAGATGGAGAATACTCACAACTTGATAAAATCACATCATCAAAGATAACTAAAGGAGAATGAGGAGGCGAAGCAGTAGGGGTATTTCCTTAGGAATTTGAGGGTATAGGCTAGGAAAAAAAATCTCCTTGCCTTATATACTTTGGAAATCAAAGGAAATCATTTCCTTTTCCTTAGGAAAGCACAAACACCACTTTAAAATGTAGTCAAAGGGAAATTAATTTTTTCCCCTTAGTTTTTTTTAGATTCCTAAAACACAAACCCTCCTTTGAGATTACTAGATAAAGAGTCCAACAATGACTCCATCAATGTTGAACCTGATTTCCAAATGGATTTGGCTTGTTTAAAATCTTGATTATGTGGTTATCATGAAATCTTCTTGAGCTAAATTATTGGATTAGATAATTAGACTCTTCCCCACACAATGACATCCATGTAAAAATTTATAATTTTAACCTAATTAATCACAACCTTATTACACCCCCTAAGTTGTACTTAAAATCCTCATAAAAACATATTACAAAGCAAATGTATGATCTTAGAATTTTTCTTTGATTTTTGCTAGATCAAACATTGTTTCGATTGATCAACTATTCTCTTTGACTACTCTTAACAAGTTTTCCCTTGATAATTTCTCTTGGTCCATGACCATAATGGCCTTTATATGGAATATTTGGTGTATACAAAATAATTAGATATTTAGATGTTCTAATTACTCTTTTGCTGAGCTTATCGACAAAACTCTCACCTGCTATTTGGGATATGTTTGTGCTTTAGAAATGAAATGAAATAGAAACTGTTAGTTAAAGGAAAAGCAAAGGAAATAGAAATTAATGGAATTTATTTTCCATTTGATCAATTTTTTAGTATTTATACTTGTCATTGGAAACAAATAGAGAAACAAAAATTGTATGTTTGTGTCTGGTAATGGAAATCCTATATATATGTACTCCTTAGTCATTAATCAATAATAGATTGTTATTTTTTCCTCTAATCGTTACAATTGAATTTAGTTTACAACCACAAACTCTTCATCCAAAGATAAAATTGGCAAACAAAGTAACGATCTAAAGATAAGAAATAAGATGAATACAGTAAGCTGTGTATTGCAAAGATTTTCTTAGATGGATAATAAAGTTCGTATAACATAACAGATTCAAATCACATATGTACAATAATTTAACAATCCTTTTAATGGAACTAACTCTTTCCATTTGTTAATCATTTTGCAGCAATAAGTTGAGAATGTTGAAAGGAACCCACATTACCAAAGTTCCTAATACACAAGTCCCAATCAACTGTTGCTCGGTCCAATTCTTCTGGACTCCATGTACCTTGTTGTTCGACCTTATGCCCATCATCCTCAATAGAGTTCTGATTAAAGGAAATAAAGGAAAAAACACCTTAGCAATACAAAAAAGAAGAAGGAAAAAGCATCCAATAATCACTGAGTAACTGGGTATTGTGCCTCAGTAAGCATTGGTATTCACGTAAAAAGATAATTGAAGGATAAAAAAAATAAAGAAAAAAAATCTTGTCTTTAAGACTTTAGCTACTCGAGTAATTAAGTCCTTAAGGATGTCTTCACACCCAGTGACCTAAAACCGTCTGGTTTGGGATCCATAGACCTAAAGCTTCCTAAATGGGTAGCCAAAAATAAAGTCTAAGAAAGCAAGACACCAAGAAATGAAATAAAATTGCTAATGTAGAAAGATTGGATTTGAAAACACAAGCTAAAGACTATTTCACAAACACAAATTGCATATGAGCAAATGTTTTAAAAGATAATGTGAAGAATAGGACAGAGTCTCTGTAAGTACAGGATGAGGGTTCTTAACAAAGGTTAAATCAGAGAAATTAAGACACTAGGAAACTTTAGATTTTTTTAGTTGAGTAGGTTAATGTGGATACCTTAGAATTTTTCATTTTCTTTATTTTTTTACTTTTCTTTATATCTCCACCTCTTTTCTTCTGGGATTTTGTGGGTAGATCCACTGCAAACCCTCACGAGACACCACTCGTCTACTAAGACAACCTAATACTTTAAAGGCTTGTTGCACGTGCTAAGTGTAACCGCGATTCCTACAAAAGTGAGTTAGTATTTTCTTTTCTTCTTTATATCAAAATCAGTTTTGCTCGAGGACTAACAAAAGATAGGTATGGGGGTGTTTGATTAACTCATAATTCATGCATATTTTATTCCCATATTTGTCTATTTTGTATATAAATAATATTACTCGAGGTATTTTTTGTAAATTTTGTAGAACTTGAGGACTTAGAAGGAATTTACAAAAAATAAAGGGGAAAAGAATAATTGTGTCAGAAAAGAAAAGATTTTTGTATAGAAAATTCTAGAGCTATGTCAAAAAGTCAAACACATATTTTACATGTGCCTAAATTCTAGTAAAATATCATATCCAACGCCTCCCAAGTGCCCAGATGCAAATTCGATGCCTCCCAGCTCCTATACTAGATATTTTTGATTTGGTCTTCTTTGAATAAGATTCTCATTTGTAAATATCTTGTATTCAAAATTCAAGATTAAATTTTGTATTCAGATTTGTCTCAGACATAAGCAAGTTATTGTAAGCTTATAAAAGGACTCCTTATGTAGATTTATGGAGCAGAAGAATCTAGATTTTAGATTCTCTTTCTTTTCTTGTATTTTGGGAGAGAGGAAGATCGTCTGTAATCTTAGATTCCTTCAATAAAAGTGCATTTTATTTAATTATATCTTCTATTTCTTCTCTCCCCTTCTTTTATTTTATTATTTTGCGTAATCATGTGTAACTAATCTTTTAGATCTAGGATTGAGATGAAGTTCATGTAATATTATACGTCATGATTAAATTACTCTATGTTTTCTCTTTATGCTTAATGCTATGAATATGTGAGTTGGATGTATATTACATAGACCATTCAATGAATCGAAAAACTTTGATAGATTAACATTGATTTCATCTTTTTAGTCTATGATTAGAGAAGATTTAATTAGGAGTTGTGTATATAATTTCAATTTCATCATATGTCATTTAAGGTTTATTTGTGTACAAAATTTGACAGGAGATGGAATTCCAGAGTCAACAGAATTTACCAGGAAATGGAAAGTAAGAGAAACTGATTTCCTGTTGACTAAATTTCCTGCTGTTTGTGTCTATTCAGGAAAACAAAAGAAAGTAAAATATAGGTGTTTGTGCTTATCAACAGATTTCAAAGGAAAGTAGACATTGATAATTTCATAATTGTTAACTTAAAACTCAATCAAATATCTCTCAAAATATAAATTTGAGTCATACAAAAGTTCAAATAACATTACAAAT
>JAMKQA010174422.1:0-10569 GCA_024699735.1 Posidonia australis
TGCATGCATGCATTAGTGGTAAAATTGCATTCTGACCCCTAGAGAACTTCATTTGCACTAGGAGAGCACATTTGACCCCAGATTTCTTCATACATGCATGGAATGTGTTTTCCTATGTATTTTCGCTGATTTGGGCTTCTAAATGTCAGTTTTCCTTGGATTTGGGCTTTTTGCACAAAACCCCCTAGACTTCTTCAGATTTGCACTTACAGTTACATTTTGCATACTTTTCACATCTTTTTGCATAGTTTTCCCATCTTTTCTTGCTTGCTTGGTGCACGCTTTCTACCTATGTTCTGAGATTAGTCTTTACCTCGTTTTCCTGGTTTTCCTCAGTTTTCCACGGTTTTCGCTTGTTTTGGTTTTCCATCGCCCGAGGGCGTATAGTAAAAGGCTTACGAAGCCGACATGGTCCCGAAACAAGGATTATTTTCCCCTTTTTCATTTTCTCAGATTTATCTCAATTTCCGCGTTTTTACGAGACACTTTCCTAGAATTTCACGATTTTCACGATTCTCCTTATCGCCCAAGGGCGTACAGTAAAGTGGCATTAACAATGCCTACATTCGACCTTTGGATTAACATTTTCCCTTTGATTTCACTTCTCCTTGATTTGGCATGTTTTTAGTCATCTTCATGCATGAGCATATAGAATAAGCAAGCACGCATTTGGCAGACCATAGACAGTAGGAAGCCTAGAAAGACCGAGGTTTCTCGGGAGCATGGGGGTGCCTAACCCCTTCCCCATGCGTAACCAAAATCCTTACCCTTTATCTGGCCCGCATTCATCTTGCATTATCCATTAGGCACGGATCACACATGCATCTTGTTTGCTTTCTGCCTTTTTTTGGTTTTCCTCATCTTTCCATTAAAAGACTATGTGGCGACTCCTTTCCTTATCCTTTTTGTTTTTCCTTTGGTGTTTCTGAGTCTTGTCTCTTCTTTCGGATTCACCATTTTCGCCGTGACCGTATCGGATCTCCTCATGTGTTTCCGCATACCATAGTAGGTTGGAGAACCATGCCTAGGGGTTCCACCGGCATGGCCACACTATCGAAAGAGGTAATAGAAGCTAAGCATGTGAAACGAAGGGGCGACCAGGTATTGCATAGTAGCTAAATAGTTGCTATGACAATCATTGTCCTACTGCAACCACCTTAGCCGTCACCTCAATATAACTACATATTATTATTATTATTATTATTATTTAATATCAATACAGAAATCTAAATCCAAATACACAATCTATAATCAGCATTAATATTTCTAAACCAAAATATCTAAAAAGAACTCTTGATGTGTGACTGAATGACTCATCTTTATATGCATTAGCAAGTAAGCTAATTTCTAAATTTGCACTTACAAAACACAAACACTAATATATGTGAGTGATCGTCAAAAAGGTCACCTAACACATACTCTACGCTAAAATCAGAAAATCAGACTCAAAACCACCCCAGAACACTAACTGTAGCCACTACCACACTTGACATAGCCAAAAACGCACACCAAGAATGCATGACACAGGGCCATTATCCTACCTAGCAAACACATAGGCAAACATTCACCCCAAAACCACACCAAGACCTACAAAAGCTCAACAATCCCACGAAATCATAATAGGGACACAAATACCATAGAAAACCTAGAGCAACTCAATGGAAAGCAACATAAACCATGCATTATAATCAATGTAGACCAAAAGCCACAAAAAACAACACATGGGTTCTGACATGGGAAGCTCAAGCACACGTAATACCTCAGTTGCCACAATCTAAATTCTTTATTGACAAAATCATGGAAAACACAATGCAGTCACTCATTAAGACGTACATCTAAAAAGCCATCTCAAATCAAAAAGACTCCAGACCACTCAAATTTTGAAATCTAGCCTGCACCAAACCACCACACTAAATGGGAATCTTAAAACAACAATACCAAAATCGTAGAAAACATGTATTTTATCTTGTTGCCATAAAACCACATTAAGGTAATATATTATTGCCAAACAAGCATAAATCATTTAAATATACTTCTCAAAATCATTATCTCTTTCTCCAAACCAAAACCACATGCATAATTGAAATCTCTTTATATAAACTTGAAATGACCACTCTATGTCAAATCAAGTCCAAAACCATTACAAATTCACACAAACCATACTTACACACAATCCAAAAACTTGTCATGTCATTCGGGTCCAAGCGATTGACACTAGCCACAAGCAGTTGCCAAGGTACACTACGCTGCATCTGTAATATCTAGGGCCGACCGTAGGATTGTATCCAGAAATGATATAGCCTTGTAATTGAGACTTTGTTAAGTAATTCAGATAAGCTAAGACTAAATGTTATTGGAGATTTTAATAAATGTGGGTTTATTTCCCTGGTTTGGTTAGTGGTATCTCTTTGGCTCTGTTCAGTAAGGGTTAGATGAATAGGATCGGCGACAACAGTCAGCGCATGTAGCAAGCACAAGATCCAAGTGCATCTTTTAGGCACAATTGACAAGCAGATACTACCAGTGTGAATTGCCGGTGCACCGTCTTAATACATTAAGTTGCTGCAAAAACACAGTGAACACTACCTGATGTGTCGCGTCGCAATTCGCGTTGCTGCTGCCACTCTACAAGTGCCATTCCTTGCCACCGCCTTGTCCTCAACGACAATCAGAAGACCTAGAGGCTGTCGATGACGGTGCCTTTATAAAAGGAACCTGAAGCATCCTACGTTGGCAACAAATCGAGGAGAGAACGAGCAGAGGGAGAGACCGAGCGAGGAAAAGAGAAGAGGGAAAAGAGAGGTGAGGTGCGATGAGAGAGAGGAAGCTCACTAGAGGAAGAAGTATCGCTAACGATCTCACTGTGTACGCGTTTTCCCCACTTTTTCTTCCTAGATTCATGCCTAAAATTGTTGGACTGAGCAGTTTAGCATGTTTTGGTAATTTGATGATAAACACGTGACTTTCTATGGATTTATGAGGATTTTGCGAAGATTTATCGATTGTCTAAGTTTTTGCTAGTTTTCTGTAAAAACTGTAGCACGACTGGTAGGCACGACCTACCAGCATGAGTGTGCAGCGCGAGGCTACAGCGTGAATGTGCCACATGAGGCTGTGGTGCGAGGGAGTTGCACGAGCATCCAACATGAGATGCAGTATTCCAGTAGATAGTGTATGAAACATTTAGTGATTTTACAAGAATAATTGATGATAAATGGATATAAAATACAGGAAAAATGGCTTTGATGATGATTAAGTTTTGAAAAAGGGTTTTAAAAGAATTGCATATGTTTTAAAAGATTTTCCACGGTTTTGTAGGAACCACGTGAGCCAACAGACCGTACCGACAAGGGGTATTGAGACTTTTGAATAGTTAGGGATGCATCCTTGGTCGTGGTTGCCGAGTTTGGATTGAGAAGTGAGCCTCGTGATTATGAGTTGTGGTATTACAAGACTTGGGATAATGGGAGACCCAGACTACCCTTAGTGCTAGTGTTGGTAGGGTCTAGGGTTGGAGTCCCCAAGTGCTCGAGTACCAAGGAACTTTGTGAGGATGCACTTCCTACCTGTTTCCTGTGTGGTACTGTGAAGCTGTGGTCGAGGTAGTTGAACTCCTACATGGAGTGGTTCACTGCGGCAGTGTAGTGAGATTGGGATTGGAGCCTCGTCGACTGCTTGTGGCCAAGTCAATCACCTATGGCTAGAGTGATACGATAGGTTTTGTTAAGATAGTGTGTGTGATTTTGAAGCTAGAATCGAGCTGTAGTTTTGCTTGAGATTTTAACCAAATTCTAACTGTGATGTGACTTGTGGCTTGTGCTAGTTTCCAACCATGGCTTGATTGAGTTTTGAGTTGTGATATGACTTGTGTATTGGGATGGACTCTATTCAAAGATTTGTTCCTTGAGATGCATGAAAAAGTGATTTTCAAAGATGCATGGAATTTCCAATTAAAGAAACGATAAGAATGTTTTAAAAAGGCATATTTTGAATAAACTGGATTTTCTAGATTTTTGCAATGGTTTTGCTCGATACCAGTGCTTCTCCGCATCCTTTATAGTTCTTTAGATTTCCCCAATTTCAATTTTGGAGGCGCGTACTGGGTGACGATAATCACTCATGCATGATTTTATTGTGTTTTTGTTGGAGGTGTATAATCGGAAGTGTAGCCTAGTTATGGTGTAGTTTCAGAGCCACTTAGCTGCACACAGGTTCTAGATACTTAATTTCAATTATTTATTTGCTAACCTTAGTTAATTTAGATTTAATTAGATAATTGGGTAGTGCTAGTACTATTGTATAGTACATCGGGGTGTTATAGAGTGGTATTAGAGCCTAGGTTTCACTATGTGCACCATCTTAGTAGTATCCAGATTAGTGGTTCCATAAGGTTGCAGAAAAGCAAGTACATGCACCTAACTCATTTGATCTATGGTTACAGCAAGATGTCGCATGGAGGGCGAGGTAGAGGAAGGACTCTCGTAGCGAGTTCTAGCGAGAAGCAAGGTAGTGGCTAGGGAGGAAAGAGATAGGATTTGAGCCACATGTAGGAGATCGTCCAGACCCTCAGCAAAAGCAATACTAATGGGGCTAAGGTAGACTTGTGACTTAAGCAGTTTCACCGACTGAGCGCATCGACATTTGACGGTCGAGGCAAGCTAGAAGATTGTGAGGCATGACTACTAGAAGTGAAGAAGATCCTAGAAGGCATGGAATGCCTAGCTAAGAAATGGGTCAAATTAGCAACCTTCCAGTTCAAGGGTGATGCCGATCAGTGGTGGAGGGCCATGTGTTGCCTAAAATTTCCAAATTCTGACCTATTGATGATCTCTTGGGAGGATTTCTAGGACGCCTTCTATGAGAATGATTTTCTAGAATATGAGAGGGATAGGCTGGATAGGAAGTTCTTGAATCTAAAGCAAGGCAACATGACCGTAGCTGAGTGCGAGCTGACCTTCACTTGGCTGGAGCAGTTCTCGCAGATAGTTGATTTAGAAAAGAGCAGAACCAAGAGGTTCATGGAAGGTCTGAGCCCAACAATCAAGTTGAAGGTCCTTGGCTACCGGTGCCAGACTTTGATAGACGTGATGGAGCAGGCATCTAGATATGAGGATGAGAGCAAACTATTCCTGGAAGACCACCCTAAAGGCAAAGAAAAGATGTACGCTCCATAGTCTTTTACTTGCAGGATGTAGAGGTCTAGGAGTTCTGGGAGCCCAAGGAGGAAAAGGTAGGAGTGTTCTGAGTCAGTTGTTGGGGAAGGACATAGCTTTGCCAAGGGAAGTGGTGTTCGACATAGTCAGGTTGGTTCGAGTGGTGGCATGGGGGAAAGAAGATCTTGCTTCGTTTGGGGTCGGATAGGGCATGTGGCAGCATAGTGTGTTCACTGGTAGTGGAACCGAGAGAAGATAGTGTGCTACAACTGTAGAAAGAATGAGCATATCCAATGGAGTTGCCCTGATCCTCCAAAGCCAATAAGGGACACACCTCACCAACCAACCAAGGGATGGGTATTCTCAATAATTACTCCTGATGCGGGTCCTTTAGCGGATGCTGCAAAGGGTAAGGAGAAGTCTTGAACTATGTATTATGATCTTTTATATTGTCTTGTAATCTAGCATGGTTTCTTATGTGAGACCATACATGCGTGGTGAGGGCCGATGCCTCGAAACGTGTGGAATGAGTCCATACGAGCCAAACGGTCACCGATAAATTAAGGCAAAAGGGGATTACAGAAAAAGATGAAGAAAATGGAGTCGCCACTTAGTCTATTAAAATCAAGAGACGAGGAAAATCGAAAATGAAAACACGATAAAAGTGAAATAAATAAACAAAACTCATGACACTAGTGTTAATGGATAACACACAAATTATTGCGTGTAAAGAAATGGGCAAGGACTCCTGTTATATATGGGAAAGGTGTTAAAAACTCCCGCATGCTGGACAAGTCGGTCTTTCTATGCTTTTCTGCTCATTAATGTGACTTGACAAAAGCGTAAAAAGGAAAAAATTATTGATATATGCCTTAGGCAAAAGATAGGATGACATGTAAGCAAACATGTTATTTAATGTATGCCTGAGTGGGCACGAAGTTTGATACAATGCAGATGTAGACAAAACAAATAAATAGGAGATCAAAGATTGTTAAAATAGATTGAAGCATGCAAATTAGAAACCACCATGCTCTGTCCAGTGCTTTGGAATCCAATTTTCTAGAACGGGCTACCCACAACACCCATACGTGGTATAGGCTGGTGTTTCAGGCAGTGAATTTTCATCGCTTCCCTGATGCGACTAAGGCTATGAAAACTCATTGCAATCATCGAGAAATCACGTATAAACACTAACTAAGTTTGAAATTCCAATCTTCCCATTTATGTCACCAGACTATATGTTCCTCTCGGTTATGGTCGAGGCAGGGAGGCCGTATTTGTCCCTTGGAGCGATTGGAAAGGTTGAGGAAGGGAGAAAGGAAGGCAAACAAAACCGAAGGAAATCCATGCAAATGATATGTGCCCCACCTCATCCTCATGGGTCAACATTAGCACCTATGGACGTCGACTGGCCATAAAGGAGATTGGAGATGCTAGGGCTTTGCCTGGAGCGTGGCGTGGGAGGCCGAGGAGAGGGAGAGAACCAAGGATGATGCAAAACAAAGTGATGGGCCATCGTTTGTGCAACCTCACACGTATGGCGAACCCATTGCCAGAAATGGGAACTGTACACTAACGGCATGCAAAACCGATGAAAACTAATTGAGAGACACACTAAGACATATAGAGAATGATGTATGATAAAAACATAAACAAGGGCTACGTGGGTTGAAGGCATACCTATAGGTTTGATGGGATTTTTTCCTCCCAACGATGATGACCAACGGTGGACCATTCAAACGACATTGGTCACGACAGCGGGGCTAAGAAGTGGTGGCCTAGATTCATGGGTGATGTTCAGACGTGGCTAAAGCAGGTCGGTTGCAAACAAAGCTGTGAGAGAACCGAAGATGTTAGTGAATAACTGGAGAGGTAGAAAACTCTTGTGATGGTCAGTGACCATGAGTTTATGAGTTGTGGATGTAGGAGAGGCTCTAGATTTCTTCCGGAAGCAAAGGCTGGGCTCCCCTTTACATACATGAAGGGTGGGGTTTTATAGATCTAGGGTTTGCATGGGAGTTGTTGGATATGTTTCCAAATTTGAATAAGTGGAGGGGATTAGTTCAAAGGAGTAGGATTAGGGTTTTGGTGGTGAAGAAGGGACATGGAGGCTCATGGCACGTCCAAGCACGTACCCAAGTCCATGCACGTTAGTAAGAAGCATTGAGTTAATGGTCCATGGGATGAATGGACTAGTCGACCATGCTGTGTCGCTACTGACCTAGAACATCTACGCAGCTTACCCACGATACCCGTCTATGACACCTACACGTGGGTCTACTAGGACATAGTACTACTAGAAAATTCACATTTTGCGAGGACATATAGCGAGGACTTAGCGAGGAAATGTCCTCGCAATAATATAATAAGGACATATGGGAAGGATTTAGCGAGGACATGACCTCTCTATAATATGGTGAGTATTTAGCGAGGATTTTTTCTCGCAATGTCCTCATTTTTTATTTAGCGAGTACATGTCCTCGCTAAATCAGATCTAAAATACCAAAACGTGGGTCATTTTCCCGCTTTCTTCTTACTGTAATACTCACTCATTCGCCTCCTCCTCCACCCTTTCTTACTCTCACTCGTCCACCTCCTCCATAGCACCACCTCTACCTCCACCAATGTGTTCCGACATGCTCCTCCATCTCCTCAACTTCAACACATCCTCCAACATCGTACACCACCTCCACAGTAGTTCCTCCTCGATAGTGCCTCATCCGACATCGTCCTCCTCACACCAACACAGCCTCATCCTCCTCCTCCTCCTCCTCCTCTCACCAATTGCTAGAGATAGCCTCCTAACACCGGCACAACATCCTCCTCCTCCTCCCACCCATCATTGGACACTGCCTCCTCCTTACACCGGCATAGCCTCGTTATCATTCTCCTCCTCCCACCTACCGCTAGACACAACCTCCTCCCTTCAGCATAGCCTCCTCCTCCTATTGCGCACCGCCAGGCACAACATCCTCCTCCTACCGACACAACCTCCTCCTCCTATCGACACAACCTCCTCCTCCTACAATCAGATCTTAGCCTACATATTTCATGGGAAGCTATCTCCCTCTAATACTATTTCAGAAACTACCTTAGATTGTGACAAGAAATCAATAATAGACTCTTGTTTGTCATTTCTAAGTATCACAATCAGGTTGTGGTTTATTCCATCTGAGATCTAGAGAGAGAGGTGACTTATATGAGATACACTTCTTATGCCAATGAGCCTTCAAATTCTCCCAAATCAGTTTGCCGAAAACTCCCACAACCAAAATATTAATCATTAGATTGTGACAAGAAGAAGATGAGAGTAAGCAATGGATGGTTATTTTTTATTTTTGTGTATAGCCCAAACCTAAATGAGATTAAGTTTACTGAAGCATAAAGAAAACCCAACTCGTATAATTTAGTGGTTGTATGAATTTAGACCCGACCTAAATCCAATCTAGTTTTGGGGGGAAAAATCATACCAAGTAAATTTTCAAATAATCAATAAGATGATGGCTAGCTAAATATCTGTAGTTACTGTCAAGTCATAATGTGCTCAAGTTTTACATGACACCTTATCTTACTTATTTCACACATTAGAAACACTTAATCAACTATTGTAGTATTGTCGTATTGTGATATGATGATGTGTGAGAATGCACAAGTCAAGATTAGATCTGTAAGACAACCTTATTAAGAGGAATCTATTAAATAAAAATTAAATAAATAGCATAATAAATGAAAGATGAGATAAAAACTACAAAACTTAGAATGATGATTTTTGGGTTCTTTTAGGAGAATGCATTACATGTAAGAATATTTTAAAGTATCGGATAAGAGACTGAAACAATGTGCAACATATGTGTATACAACAATGTTGGCTGTAGGCACATGATTTTTTATTTCTAATTTATTTTAAATGATCATAACCATATAAACTTTATTATTCTAGTATAAAAAATATGTGTTTAAATTTTCATGGTAATTTGATTAGCAAGACATCTTCATCTAAAAGCCCCAAGTTTTGGAAAATTATAGCAACTCTCTGGCATTAAAATTGCATGCATAATTCAATGATAAAATTAGCTCCAAACAATTTGAAATTAAAGTATATTGCATATTACGAAGTAAATTAAGATGTAGTATATTTCAATTTTTAAGATATATGAGCAAAACACCAAAAATTGTCTATAAATAGCCAAGATGGTTGTATATATGTGTATACAAGCCCAATTTAGTTGCATTCTAAAAAGCATCAGTTTATGTTACTTCACATATATGAAGACAAATTTTTTATGATACTAGTCTACTTGCACATGCTAAGCATGTGCAATTCAATTTTACATTGGGGTATTTATGTTTTATGAACGACTACATTACTAAAGTTGTTATTAATGTAAATATTGCTTCATATATTGCTAGGAAATGTCCTATGATCTACATAATTTACTACTTCTAATCTTAATAATGTTTTTTTCTCTTATTTCTTTTGCTTTTAATTGTGATACAATTTGGATTTTGAAATAGTGTCAAACATAACAAGTGTCATACATAAGGAAAATCCAAAGACTATGAGATTGAAGAGTTACACTTTTCGTTTAAAGGATAGAATAACACTTATTTATTGGTATATTTGTTTAGGGAACTAATTTTTTTACGTTTTTGGCAAGCACATGCATGTAGTATGCATACACAGTAACATGCATGAGGAAAATCCAAAGACTATGACATTGTTTGTCTTCTTATAGTTTTTATTAAATTTGTTTCATGCCAAATCTTCTAGTTCTTGCTTCCGAAATGGACGGATCTATAGGTATATTATATGGCTATTTATTGTTTACACATTTCAATAGCTCAAACATAAGGGATTGCTCATTAATATGACTATAAGGATTGTACATTAATATCAAAACTTCATAGTCACCATATATTCTCCTTTTTGCTATCCCTTCTACCTTTGCTTTGCTTTATTTTTCTGTCAGCTCGTTGTATAAGCTGCTCTATACTTTATTTCTTAGAAAAGGTGTGCATAGATAACATGTTTCTCTTTTTCAAACTTTCTGAATCTCAAAATGGAGAAACCTATTTTTTCCATATTGCAATAGCCATGCTCTATCCCTTGATTTGCACCTGTTTCTTGATTTCATATCATATTTCATTTCTTTCAATCTAGATATCTTATCATTTATTTCTTTTTGTAGAAAGAAATGTCTTCTCATTGTGATTGGATGTATGCACGAGTCGTGGATGGAAAAGTTTGTATGAGTTTTCTACATGGGGTTTAGGAATTGTGGAATTTGTATATAGTTAAGGTCCAAGTACTGTGGAAAGGAATGGAAAAATTATATGTTCTTGTAAAAAATGTGTACTATTGAAAAAACAATCGAGAAGGGATGTAGAAATACATTTATGTAAGAAAGGATTTGTA
>JAMKQA010174423.1:0-14937 GCA_024699735.1 Posidonia australis
ATTAAATGATAAAAGATGTAGATTATCAGAGAAGTCTGTAGAAGCCTCCGTCTACTTAAAAGATTGGTACAATGCGGTTGACCGTCTTCAAGGATTGAACTTGAAGTCTGAATCAGAAGAAGACGATGATGCGACATCAACTTCAACAGGCAGAATAGACTCCCCAAATGAATAATTCTTGATGTAAAAATTGAAAATAAAATGTAAAACTAATGATGTAAATATCTTTTGTATTTTTTATGTAAAAAAATTATTGTATTTCAAATATTTTTTTATTAATAAAAAAATAATTTTAAATTTTTTTTTAGACCTAATGGACCAACCCAACCCGGCCCATCGGCCCGACCCACAAACGGGCCATGGACCGTGCCGGGCCCATGGCCTGTACGAATAGGTCCGGCCTGACCCAACTCGGGCCAACCGAGCCCGAATTCCTTCTCTAGGCATAACCTCATAATAGTTACTGGCAAACCAAAGTCACTTTCAAGAACATACTTCCCATATCCTCTCTTAAATAGTTAACGGTCCAATCCTAGGCAAGAACCATGCGCACAAATGGGTGGGGAATTCCCTCACACCGAGACATGTGATGATTCACTCTGGAAGTCAGGCCTTGTTTGGTAATAATTATTTAGAACAGCTTATCAAAAGAAAAAAAATGCTTCATCAAAAACTCAACCAAATGTCTAAAAAAAGCCATCTTATTTTAAAACACCAATTTTTTTTCCCTCAAATAAAATGTTAAGGAAACGCCAAGAAAAAAAAACCATACACAGGAGCCTTTTTTTAAACGCCTCCTCCCTTGATTTTTTCTCTTCCAATACAATGCATGATATTCCTTGTGTGCTACCAAACATGGTTATCAATTATTAGAATAAACTGTCGATTGTGTAAAAGTGAAAAGAAATCAAGTTATAGGAAAAATTTATTCTCTTGTAATCGGTATCCAACACTATATTAGAATTCCATAGCATAATTGCATATTTTGAGACTTACTCTTTGAGACAAGAGCTCTAATTCATATTAAATAAGAGAAGTTCTCCACAACGGACCTTAAACGTCACGTTATAACAGCCCTTTCATGGCCACAAACACTGAATTGTCCTTTTGTAATTCTATTTTCTATTGTTTTTGTTCTTTTTGCTATTCTGTTTTCTTCTTCTTCTTCTTTTTTGGGTAAAAGTTTAGATATTATATATTTTTCATCGACTTTAGATGCCAAGTAAGAAAAACATTGTACTGTATTTAATATTACAATTTCATTGACAAACAGCCTAAAAATATTATCCAAGAATTACACTAAAAATGCTATACAATAATAACTGTTCAGAAAGAGAATTAGATTTCATCAGACAGAGTTCCTCTCCCTGAGTCAGCAAGGTACATTGATTCAACTCCAGAATGGATTCTAGAGGAAGAAGGATTATAAGGATTGGAGGAATCAAGTGACTGAGAAGACATGACAATATTTTCCGTTTAAAATGACCCTAATCAAGTAAAGTCCACTTTAAACCAAGAGTGAAGAATATTTTGTAAACATAATACATACAAATTGCAAAAGCAAACTGCAAAGATAAATACCAACATTTCCTTCATTAAAATCTATGTCCTCTTAGAAAGCGATCAGTTCAAAGTAAAAGCTATGAAGTAAAACTACATAGAAACATCGCTTAGTAAAACCAAAAATATATTGGAATGTGACTTCTGTTGTTTCTTTGCGTTTTGCAACACATAACATGCCACTGCACTTATCACTACTACATCGATTAGTTCATCTTGCTAATTAATTCATTGATGAGATCTTCACGATTACCTACATCGCCTCCATCCTTGAAAAGAATTCTGTTTTTCTGCAAGACTCCTCCAGCAGGCTTCTTGAGTTTGAAAGGCACCAAGAAGGTTGAGACTTCCTTAAAATGTGGACCTACAGTTGCAATCTCATGCACTATATCCTCAATGCAAATGACTCCATACTTGCCAAGTGCCTGTAATAAAAAGAGATTATTAAGATATTTAGCTAGGATAAAATGAAGAAACAGAAAATTGATTTGTTACACAATCACCAAGACAATACATTCAATGCAAAAATTCACTACACGATCATCTCGAAACACATACAAACAACTAAGTAGATATTTAGACGGGTTATATGAATATCGGTGGAGGGTCACCCATATATATATGTAATCACTGTAGCAATGCTAATCAATACTCTTTTCTCTCCTAATTAACATGGTACCAGAGCAATAACCCTAACCTAAAGAGAAAAGGAGGAAACAACACCATCCCACCGCCACCCACCAGCCCGCCACCATCCATGCCTGCCTGCCAGTCCCCCCCACACCTACGCAGCCCCATTGCGTCACCACAGCCTGCAGCACGTGTTGTCGCCATCCAGGCAACCGTCCAGGCCTGCCTAGCGGCTCGTCTGACCATTCCAAGCCCTGCTAGGCCCTCCTCAAGCCACTGCACACGCTCCTGCTACTTCATCATTGCCAGTGCTTTCTAGAGCAACCAGCAGCTATGTGCAACCGATCGTTGGTTGTCCAGTTAGGCTGCCTTGATTCCTATCACCTTTTGGATGTACTAAGGGTTGTTTGTGTGCCTTAGGTGTGCCATCTGTATAATTTTTTGTTGGATACATGCTGTCCAGTAAGTTTCTGTAGTTATTCGGTCAAAATCAGACCATTTCTACCCGTTTTAGTGAGTTTTTTGTGCCAAACAGATCTGGTTTCTTTCTATTATGGCCACTTCACGTGATACTTGGATCAGAAGTCTCTCTGCCACCTTGGTAAAGTTAGATGCGAAAAACTATTTACTGTAGTCTTAAGCCTTCAAGGTGTTTGCGGAAGCACATTGGAAGATAAGGCATATTACACATCCTCCACCTGTACAAGGAGTGGTTGGCAAATGATTGTGCAATGATCTCCTTGTTGATTAACAATATCGACGAGAAGGTCTCCCTCCCACAACATGATGCTTCTCATGCTACACACTCTGTAATACATATGGCAATGAGAAGAAAATTGCTGAAGTTTTTGAGAACTATGAGTAGTAGTTTACTCATCAACAGTGGAAGCTCTCAATTAAGGAGTTCTACAATACTCTTTGAGCGCTACTTGATGAGTTAGAAGTATGCATTTTAAGGATAAGGGAGTACAAGGAAGAGTTTGCCATAGCGATCGTTCTAGCTGAACTCAACCCTGGTCTTAAATCTCAAATTTGTAGATAGATCCTCAGGACCGAGATAATTCCTACACTTCAGTCTACTTTTTCCCCTACAATGAGGATTTCAACTGCTATACCAACAACTACAACCCTAGATTAGTCGATTATGATCTCCTCGACCAAAGGCTATGGTAAAGGTCATGGTAGATCCTTTGGAGGAGACTGGGACACCCATTCTGATATTTGTTGGAGAACTAACCATACTATCGATAAATGTTAAGACAAATATGGTAGACCTCCTTTGGCTTAGTATATTTCTTTCGAGATACAGAGATAGTATCTCCTAATTAGCTATCACAGACAGTGACAATCTCTCATACTGATTATAACAAATTCCTTTAGATGCAAGTTAATCAGTCCACTGCTACTGCCTCTCATGCCACCATTTCAGGTAACAGTGCTCTTTTATCTTCTAGGGACAGTTCCTAAATAATAGACTCTATAGCCTCCTCACATATATCAAGTATTCAAAACCTTTTCACTTGCTTATCCTATATGATTGATATACACTCTATTTTTATTGTCAATGATCATTGTTGTCCGGTGTCTGACAAGGAAGTTGTTTAAGCTTTCTCTAAGATTCATATTAACAAAGTCCTATATGTACCTGATTTTCTATCAATCTAATATCCATTAGTGTTATAACCGAACAATTGTATTATTTTGTTACCTTTTTTCCCTTCCATTGTACCTTTCAGATCTCCACACAAAGAGAATTAATTTAGACTGTGAACATGAACATAGGGTGTACCTACTACTTCACGATGAGATATTTCATAGACTTGCTTTTGTTGTTTCATCTATGGAGTCAACTCTTCTATGGCATTATTGTCTGGATCATCTATTTCATCAAAAACTTCAACAGACTCTTTCGTGGATATTACTTCAGTCTTTTAACTATAAGTCATATCAATAAAGTAAACATTAACGTCTTACCTACAAGCGTCGATCACTTTCTACGAGTCAGAGTCAGTTTGAATTGATTCATTGTAATATTTGAAGTCCTAATCATGTTTTGTCTATTCCTGGGTTTAGATATTATATTGTGTTTATTGATGATTATTCTAAAATATCTTGAATTTATCTTCTTAAAGATAGACTTAGTCTTTGATGTTGTTAAAAACTTCTTTACAGAAATAATAAATCAGTTTACTGTTACTCTAAAAAAAAATTTATACTGATAATATCTTAGAATTTGATCAAAATAATCTTCAAAGCTATTATGCATCTTTAGGTATTCTTCATCTGACTTCCTGTGCATATACATCTCAACATAATAGTGTCTCCAAGCGAATGCATGAACACGTTATGGATGTAGCTCACACCATCATGTTACAGATGCAAGTGCCAAAATACTTGTGGTATGATACTATTCTTACTCCAGTATTGTAACTTTCGTTGTTTGGTTGCCTTTTAAATGGTGCAATTTACTAAATAAAACTGAAAGCGTGTGTTTTAGGCGGGTGTTTTTGACACATATTTGGGCTACATAGCTCAACTGTGTAATTTAAGCACGTAGTCCTGTGTCAAAATTCAGTAATTCAATAGTTAAATGTCAAGTTTTATAACTTGGATTGATGACGATGTTATTTTGATATTTGAGAATGATTTAGTATGTAAAAACTCAAGGATATTTATATTGAATAATTTTGAATTATTATTGGAGATTGGTATGATGTTTGGGGTATTTCCCAATAACTTGGATTTTTGCATGCATGGCTATTCTCATACACGTGACATGCTTTAGGGATTGAATGTACAAGTGGATGTTTGGAGAATTGTGTTGCCTCGTGCCTATAGAGTTGTGCAAGTGGCCTGGAGGGAGTGATTTGTGCTAACATGCATGCATCCTGTCCTAGTGGTGGCGTAGACGTTTCTTCTGTTCCACGGCTATAGGGAGTGCAGCCAACCCGTCTCTCTCTCCATTCTCCTTATCCTTCTTCCAAAAGCCAAGAGAATGAGGAGTTGAAAAGAGGGGAAGAAGTTTGTGCTTTTCTTCTTCCTTGGTCGAGTGAGAATGAGAGAGAAAGGTGGAGGGTTCTTCGCTGCATGGGAAGAAAGTGAACACCAATCGATGTTTCACTTCCACGTCATCGTGGTTGTGCATAACTCTGTACAAGTGGCTTGTGTACAAGTGGATGTTTGGAGAATTGCATTGCCTCGTGCCTACAGAGTTGTGCAAGTGGCCTGGAGGGAGTGACTTGTGCTAACGTGCATGCATCCTGTCCTAATGGTGGTGTAGACGTTTCTTCTGTCCCACAGCTATAAAGAGTGTAGCCAACCCATCTCTCTCTCAATTCTCCTTATCCTTCTTCCAAAAGCCAAGAGAATGAGAGGAGTTGAAAAGAGGGGAAGAAGTTTGTGTTTTTCTTCTTCCTTGGCCGAGTGAGAATGAGAGAGAAAGGTGGAGGGTTCTTCGCTGCATGGGAAGAAAGTGAACACCAATCAATGTTTCACTTCCACGTCATCGTGGTCGTGAGCTCATGGAGGTAAGTTTTGCTTTCGCAATGGTCGAGATCGTCTTTCTCCGAGCATGCATGTTGATCCCATGATGAAACCTTGTCATAGGTGCAACATGCTTGTCGAATGAGAGGTGAAACCTCGTCATAGTCCATGTGCAAGTAAGCCCGTGGAGATGAGTTCTACCCCACGACAGATTGGTTCATCTTCCTTCCATGCATGCATGTTGATCTCAAGTCTCCTTGTCGTGGGTAGTTGGCGTGGAAGTTTGCAACGTGCCGTAGGGAAGTGGTGAGCTCCAATCATCGTCCTCGCATCGGTGAACTCGTAAAGGTGAGTTTCGGATTCATCGTTGTTGGGTTCACTCTTCACGTCCCACGCATGCATGAGAATGGAATCAATCTTTAATTGCTGATTCTTATTAGGTGTTGGGAATACTCATGCATGCTTAGTTGGAGGAGAGAGCCGCTACATGAGGAATTCCTACATTGGGACTTGGGAGGCCGTCGACGTCACATTTTGGGTTCTTGTGTGAGTTATGTAGCTTATCTCGAGGTACACATCCCTTTGATCTCTTTTCTAAAACATGAAATATGATAGAATGGCTATGCATGTGATAATCTTATTATGATGGAGATTATTCATATTTTTAAGGGATTTTACATTGATTTTTCAATGAATACATGTTTATGCAAGCTCTCGAGTTACTACTCATGTGTACGTATATGTTGATTCTTGATTGAAAATATCATGAGTTTTACACATCAAATTGTTGTATCTTTTATCTTAAATGATAAACTATCTTGATATCTTCTTTTCACTATATTATGCGCAATTTTTGGTTTATTATGGAAGAATTTGGATATATTTTGAGCTCACAGTTGAAGCTCGATTTGTTTTACCAAAGGCATAAAAAACAAACAAGTGTTTTACTGAGGGCATTTTGCCCATGTGTTTTGAAAAGGTAGTGACTTTGGCAAGTTTTGCAGATATCATGTTTTGATTTCCGATGAAGGATAATGAGTTTTAAAGTATTTTCGAAATAATTTTCTAGAAAAATGACAAGGATGTTTTGAAAAGAGTTTTGTCGCTATTTTTCCTTTGATAGACCAATAGACCGGAAGGTCATGTTACTGAGACTAAGGAAACCTAAATAGTCGAGCACAAAGTCTTAAGTTAAAGTTTTGAGACCAAAAGACTGCAAATAAATGTCATTGGATCCTCAAGATATGATTAACATTCACGAGATCGAGGCTGTGGTTCGTGGATTGAGGTGTTGATTAAGACCAAGGGTATGATACTCTAGTTACTTCGAACTCTAAGACTTAAGATACTGGCTAGACTCAGAGGAAAGAGACTCTAGTTGCTTCAGATACCGAGGCTAAAACACCAAAAGGGTGGACTCTACAAAGTTTTGGCCTATACTGATAGTTGCACGTGCCTCGTTTCTAATGATGTCGTGAAAGAAGACAACTTTTTCAAGAAAGGTTAGCATTGTTGAAGGTCCTTCGGAGAAGTTGAACTTCAAGACGGATAGGTTCCTCGTAAAATAGCCTGTTCGTAATGACTATTTGTAGCCAAAGTTAGTTGCTTGATACCGAGTAATACGACTCAGTCTTTCTAACTCTGTGGCATTGTGGTGTTCTGAGGTTTTAACCTATATAACTCGAGTTTTAAAGAAATGTTGTTTTAGAGTTTTAACATCCTCTCGAGCTATTTTATGATTTAACAACGGTGAATAAGATTTTAAAGTTATGATTTTGCTTTTTTTTCCCAATCATCAAGTTTTATTCTTGATTTATGGTTTTCTGTGGAGTGTGTTCCATAACTTCTTTTCAGGTCACACGTGTATATTCGTTTTGGGTTTCAGTTTAAAGGTGCAGATGCATAACAGACGTTCTTTCTGGTGCATATAGTGGAAGTCACATAACTGTATACTTTAGGTTTTTAAGTAGAAGGTTCTCTTATTAACCTTTGATCTTATTATATTTAAAGATTAAATTATACTTTCAAAATTATTTAAGCTAATATTTTGGATTGTAACGACTAAGGTCGTTATAGATTTGGTGTCAGAGCTAAGTTTACTAAATGTATTAGCCTAAGGTATTCAATTTAGTAACTCTTTAGATCCACATGACATGTTGCATCTACACCTTTAATTTTATTATTTGTTCTTCCTGAATTTTGTTTGATGTTCTATCCCTTTTGCAAAATATCTTGTCGTAGTAAAGGAAACTATAAGGTCATTGCTAATAAATCTAGCTCTAAATAAAAGGCAAATGGCAAAATATGTAGGCCAAGTTGAGGAGTCTGGTCCATGGATTACTCATGCCTTTGGTAAAGGAGGCTTTAATGGATTAGTTAGGGATCTGTGGCTAGACCAGTTAAATCGACTACATACGTCAATGTTCAAAGGCAAAGGCGAACCGATAAAAAGCAAGGCATGACTGCAGAGCATTGTGAAAATCTTGGAAAGTATAACTTACCTAGTGGAGGACTGGATGTGATTTGCTACTTTCCTGCTAAAAGGAGATGCGGATCAGTGATGGAAGGTTGTTCGACATCCGAAGTTTCCAGACTCTACGAGGATCGACATCAAATGAAGAGACTTTCAAAGAACCTTTTAGGAGAAATATTTCCCAGATCATGAGAAGGATAGAGCAAGGAAGTACAACAACGAGTAAGTATAAAGCTACTTTCACCCATCTAAGGCGATTCACCCAAACTTTTGACTCTAACGAACAAAGGGTTAAGAGATTTCTGAAAGATCTTCAACCGAAACTGAAGATCAAAGGTATGGTTCGTCAATGTCAAACTGTCATGAAGATGGTTGAGATCATACCTCTCATGTCTTTCATAAGGTCGTCACCTGTCTTCCACGTCCTTAATAAAACAAACCAAGCTTAAACTATAAGCTCAAAATACATCCAAATTCTTCCACGATAAACCAAAAATTGCACATAATATACAGAAAAGAAGATATCAAGATACACTATCATTTGATATCAAAAACAAGAAAATTTGATTTGTAAAATTCATGATATTTTCAATAAAAAATCAACATATATGTAAACATGAACAGTAACTCGAGAGCTTGCGTAAACATGCATTCACTTAAAAATCAACGTAAAATCCCCTAAAAATATAAATAATCTCCCACACAACAAAATCATCGCATGCATAGCTATTCTTCCATATTTCACGTTTAAGAAGAGAGATCAAAGGGATGTGTACCACGAGACGAGCCACACAATCCACACAGGAACCCAAAATGCGACGTCAATGGCCTCCCAACATCAAACTCCTCACACAACGGCTCTCTCCAACTGAGCACACATGAGTGTTCCCAGCACCTAACAAGAACGAACAATCAAAGATTAATTCTATTCTCACGCAAGCAAGGGAGGAGAAAAGTGAACCCAACAACAATGAACCCAAAAACTCACCTCTATGAGTTCACCAACGCAAGGATGACGATCGAAGCGCACTACCTCCCCACGACACACCGCAAACTTCCACACCAACTACCCACGGGAGACACGAAATCAACATGCATGCATGGAAGGGAGATGAACCCATACACTGTGGAACGAAAACTCACCTCCATGAGCTTGCTTGCACACAAACAGTGATGAGGTTTCACCTCCTACTCCATGAGCACACTACACATACAGCAAGGTTTCATCAAAGGAACATGCATGCTTGAAGAAAGACGATCCTGACCATCACGAAAGCAAAACTTAGCTCCACAAGCTCACGACCACGACAAAGTGGAAGTGAAGCTTCGATCAATGTTGACTTTCTTCCCATGCAGCCAAGAACCCTCCACCTCTCTCATTCTCACTCTCATCTCCTCCTCTCATTCTCTTGGCTTACAGAAGAAAGATGAGGAGAATGGAGAGAGACAAGCTAACTGCACTCCTTTTATAGTCATGGAATGGAAGAAACATCCACGACACCACCAGGACAAGGATGCATGCATGCCAACCCAAATCACTCCGCCCAAGCCACTTACACAACCCCATGGGCACGAGACAACCCAACTCTCCACACTTGCACATTCAATCCCCAAAGCATGTCACATGCATCAAAATAGTCATGCACACATAAATCCAAATTATTAAGAAATACTCTCCAAGCACCATATCAATCTCCAATAATAATCCAAAATTATTCAATATAAATATCCTTGTGGATCTACATACCTAATCAAGCATCAAAATAACATCATTATCAATCGAAATTACAAGACTTAACTCAACACTTAACTACTAAATTACTGAATTCCGACATAGGACTATGTGCATAAATTACATGCTAAAACTATGCGACCCAAATATGCACCAGAAACACACCCACCTAAGACACACCTTCAATTTTATTTAGTAAACTGCATCATTTAAAAGGCAACCAAATAGCAAATGTTACATGTATATCTTATTAATAGAATGCCTTTTACACCACTTGAAGAAGGTACCTCTTAGACACCTTTGTCCGTATAAAGAGTTGTTTTCTCTACCTCTCAAGTATTTAGTTGTATTGTCTTTGTTCAAAATCTCACTCAAGGTCTTGACAAGTTAGCTTCCAAATCACTCTAGTGTGTCTTTGATGGTTTCTCTAAGACTCAAAAGGATTACAAATGTTGTCATCCTCCTATCCGTCGATATTTTGTATCTACCAATATTACTTTTTTGGAGTCCAAGTCCTATTTTGAGTTCACTAAGTCTTCTCTAAGTGGCGTTCCTCTCTCACAACCTACGAGTGTTCCTACAGGTTCATTTGTAAAGCAACGTTTGCCTTGTCCATTACAGGTTTATTATCGCCATCAATAGTCGCCTTAGCCATCTCCAATTGAGCAAAGTACGACCTCTACATCTGTGGATTTATCATTCTCAGACCTTCACCATCTTATAATCCTTCGAAAAGATATATGTTCCATTACTGCTCATCCCATTTGTAAATTTGCTTTTTATGATCGTCTTCACCATTCTTTTCTCCAGTTTACTTTATCCATATCTATAAAGACTATTCCTAGGAATTACCAAGGCGCATTCCTTCCACACTAAAAGGCAACTATGGATGCAGAAATACAAGTATTAGTATCTCTTGGTACATGGGACTTGATTGCTTGCTCTAAAGGAACAAGTGTAATTGACTATAAGTGGATATTCACTGTACAAGCTAGATAGGTCAATGAAATGATTTAAGACTCGCATTGTGGCTTGAGATTTTATACAGACGTATGAAATTGATTATACTGAGACATTCTCGCATGTAACTCGACTCAACTCCATACGAATACTTTTCTCCATTGCTATCAATCAATCATGGTAGTTGTGTTAACTTGATGTGAAGAATGTATTTCTGTACGATGATTTAGCAGAGTAGGTGTTTATGAAACAACCCCACAGATATGTTACTCAAAAAGAGAATCTTGTATGCCTTCCTAAAAAGGCTTTGTATGATTTAAAGTAGAGTCCACGTGCGTAGATGGACCAAGACTTTGTGAAATGTGTTGTTGATTACTCAATGTTTATCAAAAAGAACTCAAGTAGCTATATATTTCTTATAATTTATGTAGATGATATTCTCCTAATCAATAGCGACACCACAAACATTAGTGAGACAGAGTAGTATGTCAAAATACTTTGTTACAAAAGATATGAAAACACTTAGATATTTCTTGGACATAGAATTTACTTATGCCAAAGACAGGCTAATGCTATTCAAAGGAAGTACGTATTTGACATTCTAGGAGACTAGCCTTTTGAGAAGCAAAGCAAAACCAAAAAATACTACCATTGATCAGAATTCTAGTTTTTCACATAGTTTGTAAGAGGTGTCTGAGGATGTTGGTACAAATAAACAATTATTCGAGAAATTGACCTATTTGACCGTTACTCATCCGAACATGTCATATGCAGTAGAACTTCTCCGTCAGTTTATGCATGAACCTATGATAATATGTTGATAAGGTGCTTTTCATGTTCTTGCCTACGTTAAGAACAACCTTGGTCAAGGATTGATCTACAAGAGACATAGCCATTTACATGTTGAAACCTTCTCAAACTCTCACTATGTAGGCAACAAAGGAGATAAGAAATCTATTTTTATTGTACCTTTAGATTATTGTACCTATGTAGGTGATAACCTAGTCACATGAAGAAATAATAAACAAAATATGATATCCAAATTGAGTACAAAAGTAGAATAAAGATCTATGACCCAGGCAACATGTAAGATAATGTAGTTTAGATCCTTGCTGACGAAGTTTAGCTTCCCAATGAAAGTACATATGTCCATGCATTGTGATAATGAGACCATGATATTCATTGCTAACAATCTAACCTTTCATGAACACATCAAGTACTTAAAGGTGAATTGTCATTATATATGAGACATAATGTTAACTGAAATTATTGAATCACCGCTATATATATGTAATCACTCTAGCAATGCTAATCAATACTCTTCTCTCCTAATTAACACAAATGCTGGCCCTGATACTGTTAATATTTTCAAAGCGAATAAGACAGAAATATATGAACTAAAAGCGGAGGTTTGATCACAATAAGTTTGAAATTAAGCAAAAAAATAGTGCATTAAGTAAACAATTTCTGACTTAAGAAAAAAATTGGACATTAAATACCTTTTCAACAACAATGTTATCTGTTAAGGGAGTGTTATCCTTCCAGATTTTCCCACAACCCTTTTTGAAAACAAGTTCTCTTACACTTTTCAAATTAGGATATCTGCAGAAAAAATGGATCATTTGATTCTCAAGTAAACAGTTAATGACAGAATGAAAGCAAGGGACAGCTATTAATGTTACCCATATGTTACATAGGGTTCAACCCTAAGTAGCATGTCCAAAGTTGTGCCATTCACCCTCAAAAAGACTCCACTAAATATATGTTTCAATCTCAAGCGACTAAGAAGCTTCCTGGTACTCGGGTGCATGTCGGTTGGACTATATAAAGACAAATGCTAAGTAAAGAAAAAGAACTGAAAATGCCACAGATGTAGATACATGTAAGTTGAAGATTGACATACTTATAAAGACGAATAACAAATAACAGCTGGGATTTAGGAATCATGTAATGTTCTTTACGCACTCTTAACCTGTTCTTCATTCTGATATAATCCAACTCCTGAAAGTTATGTACACCAATAAAAAAACAAAAGAAAACATGTTAGTAAGCATACAGCTTATTTGTATGATACAGATATTAAATGGTTTTTTCTGTGCAGTCCCAAATGTTTCGAATTTTACATGTCCACCTATTTTGAGAAATTTGTGGCAACACTTTTGGGTTTCAAAGGAAACTAAATTGGGTTTTGAAAGAAATTTTAAAAAATATATCTACCATTAGTTGACTGTTTTTATTTTAACTATCATAGACATGAAGCTACCATGGTTGAAAGCTAATCCAATAAAATTTTAAAAATAAAACATTGTTGCATTCCTATAAAAGCCCAGATACTATGAATATTTTTTTGCTGTTGTTGAAGCAAAAGAACCTGGCAAGGCAAGGATTCCCTCTAGCCAGTCAATGCAGTCTATCCCAACAACTTTGGCAGAATCCTCCACTACTGTTTCTGGAACATGTGTCATTTTGGCATCAAGCAAAATATAAGGAACGCATGCAACGATTTGGCAGTGCAGTTCCAGTGGACGAATGCATCCAAGGATATGGCAGCCCAGTTGACAGCAAGGCTAGAAAGAAATTGGTGGATCTTCAGAAACAGTTTGAATTTTTTCTGTCAATGAATTCTCCCAAATATTATCTACACAAAGTAATAGTACTAGCGATAGTAGCTGTCGTGATAATAACAACGATGACAACAAATTGGCCACTTGTGGTGGGGGAGTGCAAAGGCTCCATTGTGATGGACATCTTAGAGATGGGAGGTGGAGTGCATCTAAAAGATATGGGTAAGTTGAGAGTTAGAAATAACAAAAGTTTTTGGATAAATATCTTCAAAATGGAACTTAGTGGCAAATATCCATGCATATTCTTCAACAAATGGAAGAGTTTTAATGTATTTAATAATTAATAGTAGAGTCAACACCTTCAAAAATAAATAGTAGATATACGCAATATTTCAAGAAAAAATTGTGGGATTTTTTATTTCTTACATATCTATTGCACCATATGAAAAGTGTGTTTAGGTCTTCTATTTAACTAATGAAAATGCATTAACTCTCTAATGATTAAAGTTTTCACTTCTCAAAAAAAATTATTAACCTTTTAATCTATAATGATACACCAATTACTTACTTGCCCTTTAACTCATATGTCATTTTGCCCTCAAAAGTACATAAACATTTTCACTTCTACCGTTCGCAGTAATAGATAAAAAATTTAAACAACATCATGCAGTCCTCAACAACTTGTAAGTACACATGTACAGCCACATATCCGGAATAATTTTGTAGGACAACAGACAACCACATTTCATAGAGACATGTATTTGGAATGAAGTCTGTGCATGCTTGTGCACCTTGCTGGTGGTTGATACAAGTAGGGTAAATAATTAATAAAGTTACTGTTTACAAACAAAGATTTGGAAGCTTGTGTTACACAAAAACCAAATTGATTTTAGTCTCTAAGATACATAAGCAGGGATTACAGTCATTTCAGAATCCAAAAAACGTGATTCTAGAGGATGATCATAACAGCAGTAGCACTTGGTATCTCTTCTTTCCCACATGTTTCCCTTCTCTCTCCACCATCCTCCATTTGCCATCAGGCCATCTTCCGCAACTCTACACAAATGTTCCTCCTTCCACCCCCTCTTTCACTTCTTCCAACTTATCCAAAACTAATATAGTATGAATATGATTTTTTTTTGTTTTTCTAAAGACAAGCCTCCTCCACTCTCTAGCAGGTCACTTTCATTTCCACAATTAACACTATTGGGAACATAAAATATAACAAACAAGAGATGAAGTCCTCAAGTTTCATTTTCCTTGCTTTCCCTTTATTTCCTTTTTTCCTAAACTCAAAAAGGCCCTTATCAGATGCTTTATAAGAATGGCATAAGTATTCACACTTTTTTTGTCATCAGCATTCACACATTAAGCAACTAAATCTTGGCAATTTTATACTTGATTAAGTAACATACAAATGTAGAAGAATATATTCTATATCTGGGTGCAGACATACATGGAAGAATGGTCCAACTTGACAAACAATTCAAAGTAGTCAAGGTGAAAAGCAATGTCAAGGCCACATCCCCCCCCCC
>JAMKQA010174424.1:0-10744 GCA_024699735.1 Posidonia australis
AATGTGGCACAAGGATGCAAAAATTGTACTTGGATAATTTCCTGAAAAGTCAGGGACTAAAGTGCAAAATTTACATGAGTGCAAATGCGGCCAAAATGCGGGGCAAAAGATCAAATCTCTGTAAAAACATGATGCTTAAATAGATTCCAGGATTAAATGCAAAAAAAGAGTGAAAATACCCCCAAAATGTGATGAAAAACATTTAAAAACCCTAAATGATAGATTTAGAAATAAATTAAGGGCCAAAATGTAAATTTCATGTTCAAAAATGCTTTAATGTGAATTCAGGGGCTTTTCTACAAAATTTCAGGGTCTGGTTGTGATAAAAATGAGGCTTTTATGTTGATTAATGCAATTATGAAGTTTCTTGAGGTCTAAAATGCAAAATGTACAAGGAAAACTTATTTTTTAAAGTTTTGGGAGTTAAATGTAAATTTTCTGGACCTAATTGTAAAGAAAACTCAATTTACATGCTTATTAGTGCAATTTTTAGAATGCTCAAGGTTCAGAATGTAAATTTCATTGAGAAAAATCATTTCAGAAACAGTCATAGACCTAAATGTAAATTTCCAAGACTTAAATGTGAAGAAACTATGCTCTAGGGACCCATATGTCATAAAAACATGCATTCATGAGTAAATAAATAAAATATGAATTATTCAGGGGGACACATGCAAAATTCACATAGAAAAATAAAGAAACAAAGGTATTTTAAAACTATGGGGTTTAAAGTGAAACTTTCTGGACCCACATGTAATAAAAAAGGATCTAAACGTAATACTTAAATAACTTAAAAACGTTAAAATAAAACTAAAATAAAATGCGTGTCATCGCCGGCAATTCGAAGATCGCCGGCGGCGACGGGCTGTGAGGCTCATCCGAGCCTCTCCGGGCGCCGGATCGAGGATCAGGAAGAGGGGGAAGCTTGAGGAGGAGACATGGGGAGGATCCAACGACGTGGATCGTGTCCCAGACGGATGGAATGCGCCGTCGACCTCCCTCGCCGACCTTCGTCTCCAACGACGGGGAAGCTTGCGTAGGCTCTTCCGGTGGCTGTGGGTGGATGCGGCGGCGATTGGGGATGCTCCAGAGGGCTTCGATGAATGTTCTGAGGTTGTAGATGGCTTCACGCGTGAGGGAGTCACTCTCCCCATTCCCGTGTCGACGGCGACGGCGGCGTTGGGTCGTTGGAGCATGGCAGCGATCCAGGCGATGGGGCAAGTGTCTTCCGGGGCTCGTGAAGGCTTGAGGATCGTCAGGGGAGTGTGCGACGGCTACGGCGATGCTTCAGGGGGCCACGGCGTTCCATCGACATCAGTCGATGGTGACAGGGGAGCCGCAGCGGTGGTGGCGTTCCGGCGGTCTGGCGAGCTTGGCTTCTCCCTCCGGAGTAAGGGGCACACCAGAAGAGGAGGAGGAGAATAGAGGAGGAGAAGAGGGAGGTCCACAGGGTCTCCCTTGGACCCAGGGAGACCAATGCCCACGCTGGTGGTAGTGAACCCACCACCAGAGGGAGGAATAGTGGCGCTTAGGAGCGGCCTACTCTATTGGGCTACAAGTAAATGACTAGGGGAGGCTATTTGGAATTGAAAAAGAAGGGGAGAGGCATACCTGGGTGGTGTTGTCCTCTCCGACGACGCACGACGGCGAGCTCCTCTGGTTGGGTGCTCCGGTGACTGAGGTAGGCTTTTGGGGTCGAAACGGCTTTAGGAAGGAAGCTCTCGATGTTGTGGAGTGTCAGGGATCGCTCTGGATCATCTCTGGGCTCGCTCGAAGGGTTGCGCCAGATAGGGGGGAGATCGGGTCGTCAGTCAGAAGAGCCCTTTTCTCTTTTTCGTTTGACGGCGGCGAGCCTTTTTGAGCTCCGACAGAGCCCCTCTCTGCGCCGTCCATCTCCCTCACCAGGGCTGAGCGCCGTTGGATCAAGGGCGCCCCCGGAAGTAGAAAGCCCGGAGATCACGAGGACGGAGGATCACGCGCCAAAGATGCAGGGATTAGACGCTGGAGATCACGCCGGAGATTGCAGGTCGCCGGCGATGAGCACGCCGGAGTTATTTTTTTGTTTTGTATAGTTTTGTTGTTTAAGAAATTTCAGGGCCTATTGGGCTTCTACGGTTGTTTTTGATTTTCTTTTTTTTGTTTGTTTTGATTTGGTTTTTAGAATTTTTATGGCTTTTTAAGGTTTTAATTTTATGGTTTTACTTAGAGTTTTGGAGTTTAATTTAATTTCTTAATTTTGCGATTTAAGGTTTAATTAAGGTTTTAATTAGTTTAGGTTTGATTTTCCATGATTATTTTAGGGATTTTTTAGGGTTTTGACTTTTATATTTCAAATTAAGGTTTAGAATTTTAATTTAGACTTTTTTTATTTGGGTTTTATGATTTTAATTAAATTTGATTAAGGTTTAATTAAGGTTTAATTATTTTGGGTTTTCTTGTCTTATTTTGGGTTTGGAATTTTTATGGATTTTAGGATTTTAATTTTAAGTTTTTAATTAGAGTTTTGTGATTTAAATATGATTATTAATTTTGGATTTAAGATTTAATTAATTGATTTGAAATTAGGGTTTGGAGTTTTAATTAGGGTTTATTTAGGGATTTTTAGTTAATTAGGGTTTATTTATGAATTTTTGGATTAATTAGGGCTTATTTATTTATTAAATGGGATTTTTGTGTTTATTTGGGTTTTTGGATTAATTAAGGTTTTGGATTTTTATTAATTAAGGTTTTCAATGGATTTTCACTTTAATTAGGGATTTTACTTATTTATTGGATTTTAATTTCTTTTCACATGATTAGGGTTTAAAAAATTGATTAATTAGGGTTTTATTGGATTTTAAGTTGATTTAAGTGGGTTTTAAGTGGATTAGGTTTTTTGTTGGATTTTTAAGTGGATTTGATTGGATTTTGTTTGATTAGGGTTTTTGTTTAATTTTTAAGTGGGTTTGATTAATTAGGGTTTTGTGGGATTTTAGGTTGATTTTAGCTGGATTAAGTGTTTTATTTGTTTTTCAGTGGATTTTTAATGGGTTTTAGTGTTTTACTAGGTTAGGTGGGCTAGTGTGGGTCTGATTGGGACCTATGTGGACTAAGATTTTGGTGGTCGCGACCAGAGCATCAACCGGAGGAGCCTGCTGCCATGTGACATCAAAATCGGGGTGTCTACAGTATCGTTGTAAGAGATTTAACGAAGACATTATGAGGACCTCTTGTCCTTGTTTGAGATTTAACAAAGACATTGCGAAGACTTGTCCTCGTTATTTCTGATGAAGACAATATTTTAACAAGGACTTAGCGAGGATCTGTCCTCGTAATGTCTTCGTTAATTCTAGACAATAAAAAAAATAAACTAATACATTACAAAAGTTAAACCTACTAAAATATATATTAATTTTCCTACTAAAATAATATTCAAATACATTCACAAGTATATTAAGTTGCACATATATTACACAGACAAATTTTATAAAAAAAAAATTCAATTGATCATACAACATAAGGTTTTACACATCTATTTATTTACAAAATAGTAACTGATATAATACTGAAATGTCTTAATACAAGTCACTCGATATAATACAAGTCAAAACGATATATTATATATTACTTTCATCAAGAACCAACTTGCTTTCCTTTATCGTTTGAAGATGATACATGAATACAACAACAACGATGCGTATACTCCTCGTAATTCTCCTCCTCGTCACTTGAGAAATCAACTTTCTGCTCGTCCTCATATCTTCTAATTATAAAAAATAAACTTAAAATATGTTATAATAGATAATAATTATATTAAAATGCTGAATTCAACATGATAATTTATGCATATCAAAAATTTGAAAATTAAATAAAACTTTACCTTACAAGTCGATCTTCTAAAGTATATATTTCATTCTTTATTTCAGTCCTTATTTCAATTCTTATTTTTCTTTTGATCTTTTTCATTTACTTAATTTTCCCCAATCCAATTCTCTTCTTTGCAGTTTCTGCTTATAATGTTTGCCCAAATTGTTTGCTAATTTAATCTCTTATTAAAAATAGTAATTTCGATCAATCAATTTCTGTCACCCTTAGGTAGCTGAAAGCCTGAAACTCTAAAATAAGTACACTTATTGGTTCTAGAATCCTAATTTGTTTTGGTTAAATCTATAGAAGTTTTGTCCTCCCATTTTAGGTCATTTGTATTTCTTGTTGCAGAAGGCATAAGTTTGGAGATTATGTTATAATTAAATTTTCATAGAACTCCCATCTATTGTAGTTGGCTCTAATTTCTTACAAATCTTCAATTTCACTTCAAGTAAGCCAATCCAAGTGGAGTGCGTGGAGCCGGTGACTTTGCTGAAGATAGGAACTTGATGTGCTTTGTGGAAAGAGCTAATGTTGTTGCCAATGACCAATGCGGGTCTCCCGTTTCATCATTATTCATCATAGTGTAAAGACCAGAATGTGAAGCATTATAACGACTTTGTTTACATGCGGCATTAAAATTCAAGGATGGTCATTCATTAAAATAAAAAAAATGTATAATTACAAATGAAATAGGTCATTCATTGAATCAACTTAAACATGAATTTTCAAGTTGAAATATAAACAACGTCTTTAAAGTAAATTAATATAAAAATATCCTTGAAGGTTATTATGGCTTCCTGATCTGTTTGTAAAGCAAATTTTTTACTTTTCACAGTTTAACTTCTCAACCATGGATCTTTTTTCAAACTCTACATTTATGGAAAAAAGATCACAGAGTTCATCCACCTAGTTTTAACATTAAGCAATAATATATATGTTAATTTTCAAATATACAATAATAAATAAAGATTCAATTCAATATAAACATTAATTACCTCTTTGGTGTACACCAATGTTGGGAATGCTTTGACTGCTTGATAATCATCGTGACGTTTAGGATATTTTACCAATACACCAAAAGCACATCAAACATTCTTACCAATAGCTCATTAAACATTCTTTCCTTCTCATCTGAATGCAAATGCGATCACTGATACTCGATGCTCAAAGTATAAGATCTAAAAGCTTTTGTAATCTCTAACGAGATCCTATTACTTTTCTTGAAATTACTACAAATAAATCAAGTTAAGTACAAAAAAAAGTATTTCATGTTCACTAACACCAAATTTAAAAAAAAAGTTACCTGTACGAGTCATGCTCCAGAAGAGGTTGTGATCCATGACAAACTTCAGCATAACCTCCTTGTTGTTTTTGTTATTTATTAATAAAATTAAACATTTGTCAATATATATTTAATATAAAGACTTAAGAACTACAATTTCATGGTATTATTTACTTACTGCAGTTGGAAGGGAAGACTCGGGTTTAACAAGGCGTGCAGTACTACTCTGTAGAGTAGTACTATACCTAATCACAGAAGGAGAGGTGGGAGCCTCAATAGCAATAGTCAGATCCTATGAACGAATGAACTCAAGTAGCTGAACACTCATGTAAGCATTAAGATCGATCCTTCGATCCTCTGATGAACCATGTCTACTAGTACCACTAGAGCGTCACTACTTGTACCAAATCTGGCCATCTAATACTGTAAATAACACATTAAAAAATTCATATAAGATTCACAAAGTCGTTTGCTAGATTAACATTATACCAAAATGAATATCATATCAGAATTTATACAAATTACTTGATGATATTTATAAGCACAAGAACGATGACAATGCTCAATAAGAAAACCATGACGAACCTGAATTGAAACTAAGTTGTTCTTATTCTAATATGAGTCCCACAATGAAATCTCAAACACTCTAATTCTTGCCTTTATTCCCATTTGAATCAACCAATGTTATCTAAATTTTGAGATGCAAAACAAGTTTGACACTAAGATGTGATCAAGTAAGTGAAGAATAGAAATCAAGTCATATCTTATTTATTGCAAAAAAAATCGTCAATTACTTCCATTGAAAGGTTTTATGCATCCTACTCACTAAGCACAAGTGAAAAACAACTATAGTTCACAGTTGTCTTATAATCACATTTACCATCCTTTTGCATACACTAGTAATTACAAAATATGCTTATGAATCACATTATACCTTGCACATAAACATAATATCTATGCCTGAATTATCTAGAGTAAATGTAATTAATTATTGTAATATGGATAATTAGCTTAATGATATGTGGTGTCTTGAGTTTTTTATTTAATTTGGTTTTTATCTCTGGTATTTTCCCTACAGTGCGGTATTTTAGACCCGAGTGTACCACATATGTGTATGTGGGATCAGTGTGGAGCTGGAGTCAACTCTGCACAATAGCCACCGCCCTTCACTGTGCTCGTCACAGTGATCCGTAACTTTCCTCCATGCCGCATCTCGAATTTACCAAGATCTTTAGCAACTATCGTCGAAAGATGACAACACAGAGGCAGCGGCCTTAAAGGGAGATGGAGAAGAGGGCAATGGAGGAAGAGATCGGAAGGAGAGAATATAATTGGAGGCGAACCAGAGAGAAAGAGAAAGAGAAAGAGAAAGGGAGAGCTAGAGAGAGAGAACAGAGAAGGAAGGAGGAAGAGAGAGAGGGGTGTGCCGCCAGAGACCCTTGTGCCTGGAGGACACTGGAAAGGCAGAGGAAAGTCGTCGAGGAAGGAGAGATCGTCGGATATCGTTTTGAGTGTACACGACCCTCACCTCCATTCTCTCTCCATTTAAGCTTTTAATCTTCAACGTATGATGAAATTTTTGTTCAAAAGCATGAAAATGAGTTGATGAGCATAATATCATCGTGGCATGAGGATTTGAGAAATTTCCATGATTTGTCAAGCATTTTAGTGAATTTTTTCGAACATGTGTTACAGTGGTTTGGGATGAGTTCTCGCAGTTCTTGATTTTATATCCTGAGATATATGCAATAGTTTTTAATGATACTTGTCCCAAATAGAAATAGACTTGGCATGTTAGAATATATGTTTTATGTAGAATTTATGGTTACCAGAAATGGGTCCGACAGAGGTTCCAATTTCGACAAACAAGTGGTTAAGACTCGGTGGAAATTTACTGAAATGGCTAATTCGATATACTGAATTAGGTTCGGTATGCCGATTTCCTATCAGTATTCGAGTAAAACCCTGATTTTAGTAGATCGAAATATTTCAATCTTCTGTTCTAGGGGATTTCGATTGATCAAAATGTCTTGGTCGCTTGGATTAGGAAAATTCGGATGACCGTTCTGAAATTCAGTCGATCGATCTAGGTGTCTAGGCCTAGTTCAGTCTGTCGTTTTGGTCTAATCTACCAAACCAAACCCTGGAGTCAAGTAAAAGTGATTTTAATAAAAATGATTATGAATGAATTTTTATGCCTAATTGTGATGTTTTGGCATATGGTTTAGAAAGAACTTTATAGAGGATTATAAGAAACATCTCAGAAGAAAAGAATAGTTTTATAGAATGATTTCTGTAATAAAAAAGAGTTTTACATAGAGAAATGCATGTTTTTAAAATAAGTTTTTTAGAGTTGGCCCCGATTAGAGAGACTAGGTGCCATGAAAAATGTGTTGAATGGGCTGGGTAAGATAACCTGTGAGCTCAAACACCAAGAAAGAAAGGAGTGTTGGGAAATGCATTCTCATGCAAAGAGAAAAATAGTGAGAGCCTATTAGCTCAGAGGGGCTTGAGGAGCCCAAGAGTGCGGCCTGTCAGTTGAAGTAGACGGTGGAATGCCCAACACGGGGACTTTCACCATGGCAACATAGGAGATTGAGGTTGGTGCCTCTACCTCCATTTGTGGCCAGATCACCTCTGATCAAGGTGGCATTAAAAAAAAAGAGTTTTCAGATTTGAAATTCAGAATTAGATTTAAGCTAGAATTGAGTTGAGTTTTGGCTTCTGTATTTTAGCCGAATTCTAGCGAGATGAGACCAGAGTTTAGGACTAGTGCCAGCTAAGATTTGCGTTTCAGATAGATTTAAGATTCATGTTTTAAACTGGAATCTAGTCTCAAAGTTGTTTTCTAGAAATGTATTAGAATAGTACATGAGATTTAGAAAAGAAAGAAAAGATTTGAAAAGAACATGATTTCGCTAATATTTCTTGAAAAGAATTTACTAGAATTTTTTTTAGAAATTTTATTCGGAGTTTTGGTTCCAGTAAGAACCTAAAATAGATAAATGTACAAAAAGATTTCCAAAAGAGCTTATGAAAACTTTGGCAAACCTAGTATTCAGTTTTTAAGTGTTTTCCATCGTGTTTTTCTTTGTGGATGCGTACTGGATGACTTAAAAGTTACTCACGTGGGTTTTTACATTATCTTGTTTTCAGGTATTTAGTTGGAGTGCAGTCTAATCTGGTGTTTAGAGATAAGAGCCACTAACCACAAACACAAGTTTTAGGTAGATTACAACTTAATTTCTTTTTAAAAGTGCATTAATTCTAGTTAGTAGCTTAGATTCCGTAGTGTTCGGTTTGAAGCATTACATAAAACAAGTGGATGCACATAAAACAAATAAGTAGTTGACCATATACGTGGTTGAGCGGAAACTGAATATATAATGTAGTTCCTTGCTTGCATCATACATATACCTACACTACTTTTCTGAACAGTAGAAATCTCGGTAGTAAAAAATGATGGAAAAGTATTGAAAAACAAAAGATTAAGTCCGTAACTTGACCAACTAGTCTCAAACTTCATGTAGTATTAACCAATTGAAATCACCATGAACCTAAATTTTCTGTCAATAGAATCAGACTGGCTTTGCATTTGGTTTTAAGTAATTCTTAGACAAAACAAAATTTTCAAAAAACATCAAATCATGTGTAAAGAAGAATAATTTTCTAGATATAAAGAAAAACAAGACAACAGGTAAAACTGAACAACGAATAACAATATATCTAAAACAAACATCATAAGCAAATATAAATATAAATATAAATATAAGAAAAAGAAAATCTGATCTATGATTTTGCAGTCTGGATTTACACATAAAACAAGTGGATGCCTACTATTGGTGTTTGGGTTTCCTGTAGTCTAGAGATGCTATCATATATACTTGAACCATATATTGAAGGAATTGACAGCGGAGACCGTCTGTGAAGGTTTAATTTGGCACTCCGGCGAACAACGAATTCCGATGAAGATTTATCTCTCTTCAGGTCTATCTTAATCTTCACCCAAATCATTTATATATAGGCAGTACGAACTACCGTTACTCTCCTCCACCCCAAATACTTCCAGCAGTCTAAGTATTATTGCCCGTTCAAAATCTTGTCTATTTTCTTCTTCCTTAATATACAATCGTTGCAGGTAATCTTCAATGACCATCTTCCAACATCTCCAACTTGGTCTTAAAGACCAAGCACATAATTCTATGTAACAAGATGTATAACTTCAATTTCTACTCGTACTAGTCGTGATAATGTACAACTTTCGATTTCTATTCCCATTATTCATGAGAATGTTCTTCATTTCCATCATTTATGGAAATGTTCCTTAATTCCATCAAGGCAACAAACTTGATAAACTTTTCCACTGAAATCTCTTTAGTCAAATGATCAACAATCATATTTTCTGTGAGAACATAACTTAATTTTATTTCCCCTTTTCCATAATATCATGAATATAATGATATTGTATTTCAATATGCTTTCCTCCTGAACTATTCACACCACTATATATAAGGCTAATTACAGCTTGATTGTCACAATATATATTTATTGCATCATTTATCAAATTAAGGTTTAAATCATTCAAAAACCTTTTGATTCAAATAGCATGTGTGGTTATTGTACTATAGGTAACATATTCAGTTATCTGTGTATATTTAGCTACACATCCTTACTTTTTACGACCTCAAGATACAACACTACCATCAAAGATGAACAAGTGTCCTGATGTGAACTTTCCATCATCTTTGTCACAACCAAAATTTACATCTGAATAACCAAGCACTTCAAGCCCATCCACTTGATAAGTAAGCTTGTGGTGTAAAGTTCCTTTTATGTATTTCATAATTCTTTTAACAACTTCCCAATGTGTTGTTCAGGGATTGCTTTGGTATCTACTTACCAAACTTACAAAATATGCCAAATCCAGTCTAGTTCACAACATTACATACATTAAACTTCCAATCGCTTGAGCATATAGTACTTTTAAAGGTTGTTTCCTCTTTCTAGAACATTGATCCTTGCTTAATCTTGTCCCATAAATATATGGTGTTGGGACAGAAGTGCTATTCTACATTCTGAACCTTTTTAATTCCATACGTAAGTATCTTTCTTGATTTATACTCAATATTCTAGATTTTCAATCTCTAAGGATCTGTATTTTAAGAATATAGGATGCTTCTCCATGTCTTTTATCTTAAATTTCAAGCTAAGTTCTTTCTTTGTTTTATTCAACATGTCAATGTCATTTCCAATGAGTAAGATATCATCCGCATATAGTGACAATATCACAAATTGGCTCCCACTTTTCCTGACATAAACACAATAATCTAATCTGTTTAAAAAAAAATCATTTTGACAATTATATCATGGAATTTAAGGTACCATTATCTTGAGGCTTATTTCAAACTATATATTGATCTATTCAATTTGCACACTTTATCTTTATGTCCTTCTACCTGAAATCCTTCAGGTTGTGACTGTTAGAAATATTAACATTGATTTTGATGATTATTCATTTCTGTTTATTTTCATAAATATTATAACGTAAAAAAGATTTAGAGTGTCTTAGCATGAATTCAAAAATACATACCGGCATCAAGAGCGATGGACTAT
>JAMKQA010174425.1:0-12023 GCA_024699735.1 Posidonia australis
TCTCTTGGGAGGGTTTGAATAGGACCTCTGAATGTACCTTGGCCTCCCATAGTTGTAGCACACCCCCTGTCTTGGTGCTTACTGTGAACGAGTGCAACTCGTCGTGAGATGGTCCATGTAGACACCCTAGTTTTGCAATCGCCTGTTGGCTAGCTCCTCTCTTGGGAGGGTTTGAATAGGACCTCTGAATGTACCTTGGCCTCCCATAGTTGTAGCACACCCCCTGTCTTGGTGCTTACTGTGAACGAGTGCAACTCGTCGTGAGATGGTCCATGTAGACACCCTAGTTTTGCAATCGCCTGTTGGCTAGCTCCTCTCTTGGGAGGGTTTGAATAGGACCTCTGAATGTACCTTGGCCTCCCATAGTTGTAGCACACCCCCTGTCTTGGTGCTTACTGTGAACGAGTGCAACTCGTCGTGAGATGGTCCATGTAGACACCCTAGTTTTGCAATCGCCTGTTGGCTAGCTCCTCTCTTGGGAGGGTTTGAATAGGACCTCTGAATGTACCTTGGCCTCCCATAGTTGTAGCACACCCCCTGTCTTGGTGCTTACTGTGAACGAGTGCAACTCGTCGTGAGATGGTCCATGTAGACACCCTAGTTTTGCAATCGCCTGTTGGCTAGCTCCTTTAGAAGAATGCACTCTTATTGGCTGACCCAACCATCTCCTTTTCCATCGTACACCCCATTCAAACCCATCCTTGTACTCCTAAAACCTAAACTTCAACCAATACCATCAACCCAAGCTTGTTTATGGCTCAAATGCTTAATGAAATAGACCAAAATCCATGCACTAGGGCCTTAACTAGGCCAGCTACATGTTAGGACCACATACAGATATCGCAGGTTTGGGCTATGGATGCCCTGAGTCAGTAGCGATGGATGAAGGATTAAGTCATCCTTTCACAAGAGAGACATCAAATCCTAACTTCTTGTTGGCACATGTGGATCTTGGCATGGTTCACTTTGCATCTAGACCATGAAACCCTCCTTGCAAATTTAAATCCCAATTAAGCCTCCCTGATCAAATCTCAATCGTTCCTGTAGGGAGCAACTGCAAATCCATGGCCTGTAATCTCACCAACTCCCTATAAAATGACCCACCACCTCCGACGAGCATACCATTCTCCTCTACACTTCTTGGTCATCTCCTGGTCGTCTTCCCCCATCCCTGGCTCTCTCCCTCGTAGCTTTGAACCTTCACCATCTCACATTCTCCTCCATTAGTCCACAGACATCACCCTACAAACCCGTTGCCACCACCTAACCACAGAACTTCCCAAAGCAGCCTCCACTTGAGAACACCTGCTTTTGTTCGTACCAGACTGCTATGAGCAAGGAAGTGAGTTCTCCTGCCCTTCCTGAGTCCCGACGACACACCTTAGTCCCAGTTCAATCGATGAAAGCTGTCCAAGAGCGTCATCAGACTCCTAGCTACGCCACACCGGAAAGCATCTTCTCCTAGTCGTCTCAAGCGAAAATTTGTCCCTTCTCCTTCCTTAATTGTTTCCTATTACATTGGCTTGCTCTCTTTGGCTTTGTTCTACCTTGGCTTTCTCTGTTACCTTGCATATTTACTACATTCCACTGACAAACGACGAGGGGTCTGTGTGAGGCTGATAGCCTTTGAGCACATGACACCAACTATTTGGGCATTTACATTCCCTCCTCTCCTATCCTCCTCAAAGCCTCGAAGACCTAACTAAGTTCTCGACCCTTTACCATGGTCTACCTGACCTAGGTAAGCCTCAACGTAGCCGATGAGGATGGGTGAGGTAGACATTGCATCCTCATGTTGTCTTTTCGCATCATATGCATCCCTCTCGTCTCTCCTTTGGTTCCTTAGTCGCCATAAAGGACAAACATGACTTCCCAGCTCCATCCATGGCTAAAGAAGGACATGCAATCTAGCGACACAATCTGAAGGAAGGAAGTGAAAACCACTTATTTTTAATGGGATTCTTCTGTTTGCATTCCTTCATCTGTGTTTGGGCATGGTTTCTAGATGAATGCATTGTATTTTCATAGCCTTCATTGCTTTAGGGAGGCGATGAAAGTTTGCTATCTGAAGCACATTCTTGGCTCGTGTATGACCCACATGCATGTCCTGCAGCTTGCTCGCACATTTTTGCCATATTCAATGTACAACCAAGCTGAGCCCTTACTTTTGTTACCTTTGTTTTGCTTGATTCGTGTGTGGATTTCTAATTTATCACCTCTGTCTGCTTTGATTTAGTCACTCTCTTCACTTGTTTGTATTTTCATACATGTTTTTACCATGGATCATCCCATGCTTCAATGCATACATACCTTGGCATTCAAACGCCTACATAACCACGTATGTGAGCGATTAAGCCAGGAAAGACTTATTTATCAGGCCTAAGAAAGTGCCTAATATATTTTCTATGTGTAATAGGAGTCCTTACTCTTTCTTTGACAAGCAATGACCCATGTGTCACATCTATCCGACACGGAGCATCTCTTTTGAAACTTGCATTGTTTTCGACTCATTCCTTTGCACGGTTTTCCATGTCCCCTGTATTGAGTAGACTAAGTGCCAACTCCTTTCCCTTATCCATTTTTATCATGTTTGTTTTTATGTTTTCGAGTTGAGTGTCCTTTCTTAGATTTGCCTCTTTGTCATAACCTTATCAGTCCACAAGTTTAGCTTTTGTACCCGACTCACGGGTCAGTCGCTAGCATGGTCACAGTCCCTCTAACCACATAGGTAGCAAGATCTATCTTCGAGCCCACTAGAACCTATCTGATTGGGAACATCGGAGCCTAACTGACTACAGCCAACAACATTGTGCTGATCACTGAACAATCCACCACCCGTCTCCGTCCTTCTCTTCCTGGAGCCACCAAAACCACTAAAGCTTGGCATCCCGAAAAGGAGAACCACGAAGCAAAGGATGCCTTACCCTTCTCTTTAGAACGATCTTTCATAAATGTCTTATTCTCGTCTTCAAAGCGGGAAGCCATCTCAACCATCTCTACAACTGTTTGGCACTAGCACACCATCACTTTCATCCTCAGTTCTGGCTGAAGGCCCTCTAGAAACCTCTTTGCTCGACTCTCCTCAGAGTCAAAAGTCTAGGTGAATTGTTCCAAATAGGCAAAAGCAACCTCATACTCACTCACTGTCGTAAACACCTCACTTCGGCAGCACTTGCTGGCGGACTCTTATAGAAGAGCACTCTAGTGGCAATGAGGCATTTTCCCTGCACCAAAAGCTCATTTCATGTCGTAAACCAACCAAAAGCTTATAGAAGAGCACTCTAGTGGCAATGAGGCAAGTAGTGGATTGATTGGTCATTTAGCACATGGAACACCAATACCTCTCTTCCTATTGGCTAGCATGGATCTGGATGTGTCCTACGACAATTATGGACCATCATACTCCTAAACCCAATCAAGTACCATTAGTTCAATCCCAACCATTCCTCCTTAATCTGAGCCAACGACCCACATGCCTTCTTCCCTCTATAAAATAGTACCCAACCCACACATGAGCTCTTTCTCTTCACTCAACCATCCTCTTTGCTCACACTAGCACAGCCTAAGCACCCAGCTTTCTCCCACCATTGTTCCATCCTTTTCCAGCAATCCACCATCATCTTTGGCCACCCGAATCCACATCGAAGCCATCACAGTAGCATGTATCCACTACATCACTCTCTCAGGTCTCTTGGTAGCCCATCCCACTTATCATTGGGTTCCCAACCATTCCCGTCAACCAGAGCACACAACTATAGTCACCACCCATCTCCACCGACCAACCAAACACCACTCTAGCCACCCAAATACGTCATTGCTTCCACAACCATCCCAGCACACCCACACCCACATGTACATCCACTTTAGGCTAGCACCAACATCCCCAGCCATTGAGCTAAAGCACAACCACCTCTTAGGCTGAGCTCCACCGTCGTCAACTAACTGAATCCCAACAGAACACCCACTAGTTCTACGAAGCCGCATAGAGCTTCCAATCCGTGACCAACTTAGCAAACACCTCCACACCGTCGTTTGAACATCACATAACCTCTAGCAACCTCCATTGACTACTTTTGTCATTGTCGAGCTCCATCAGCATAGAGGAATGTTGCCACGAGCCATACGTTAGGAGGACAACCCGTCCACACACATAGGTAACCTCCTCCCCCTTTGAGAATGCCTAGTTTCTTCTTTTGGATTTATGTAGCCTCATTATCATTGAATTGCCATGTTGTTATCTGGATTCATTGTGCATTCCTCATCCATCACATCTTTGGTCGCCGATGGACGTCCTCATTGCTCGTGCTAGGCCAATGACCTGTGAGCACTATGGCGACTCCCCGAGCATGCATTTCCCTTCCTCACTTTCCATCGAGTGGCCCTAGATGTTCACCAAAGCTCCCTACCATCTCCACGATCTGTTGAGCACGATGGAGCTCAGTGCCAATGTCAGGAAGAGGAACCCACCATGCATCTGCACTTGCATTGCATCCACGTCATCCCTCACAGTCTCCTCTCACCTCCTTTTACCTTAAACAATCACCACAGGGCTCACCGAGGCTCATGACCGGATTCCATGGTCATGAGAACCAATGACGATCGATGGTAGTAGATGGAAGTCGGGGAAGCAATCCACACATCCTAGGACCATATCCGTTGCACGAAGTCGTTCATGGTAATTCATTCTTGCATCCTCAGCATTTACTTACCCATTCGCATTATTGAATAGGTCACTGGTCAGCTGCATATTCTAGCTCACGTACAGGACTCGCGTCTTGGTACCGTAGCTAGGTACTATGGTTTTTCAGTTCCAGAACAGACTAGTTGGGCACATGCATGCAAATTCTCATCTATCTCAATCTTATTTTCATGCATCCAGACTATCACACCTTGCATGTTTTTCATCCATGTCATGCATCATGATCTCAAGCATTCACCCATCCAAGACTAAGCAAACATACAGTAGCATATGCCACACATGCGAGCAATAAATCAAGAAAGACCAATTTTTCAGGCACTTAGGGGTGCCTGATACCATTCTCATGCGTAACAGGAGTCCTTACCCTTTCTCTAGCCTGCAATGACCAATGTGTCATGTCCATTAGGCATGAAGCATTCATACATGTTCATTCGCATCTTCTTTTTAGACATTTTTATACATTCGATTTTCCTTGTCTTCCGATTCCAAATAGACTAGGTGGTGACCCACTTTTTCCTTATCCATCTTTGTTTTACTTTGGTATTTTTAAGTAAAGTGTCCTTCCTTATATTCACCATTTTTGTCGTAACCTTATCGATTTTTGTGTGCTCCCTACAAGTCAACCGTCAGCATGGTCACAACTGTCATATTCCCTTGTTGTAAATTCTAGAAGTCTTGATTGAATCTGTCGCATACATGATCAAGAAAGTATTTCTCATAGAAGGTTGTCTCAAAATCCTTCCACTTAACTTTGACAATCATAGCATCTAGAAACTTCAACCACCATACTACTCTTCACCACTGATCTACTTCACCTTCTAGCACGTAAGCAGCCGGTCGTATCCAATGCTCCTCTAGACTTGTCATACTCTCTAGCATCTTCACAACCCTCTACAGCCATGCCTTGCTTTCTTCAAGGCCACCTTTGCCTTTGAATGTCAACACACGAAGCTTGCTCAACTGGTTAAGTCATGGATCTCTTGCTGATTCATTGGAACCTCCCTTGCTGAAGGCATGGGAGATCTAATGCACCAAACTTTGTAGCTTGGCCTTCATTCCTTGCCATCTACTCTCCTCCTGAGAACTAATCTCCTCAGTGGGGGCCTTGTCTTTACCATCATGATGAAACATTCTGTAGGAAAAGATAGATTACCTGCACCACAATTAGCAATAAACACAAAAAATATGGAAAAATCGATAGGTTTAGACGTAATCACAACATGCAATCCTATGGGGTCAATCGAATCGAACACTCTAAGCTAGTGCACCTCATGAACCTAGACTCTGATACCAAATCTATAACGACCTCGGGCCATTACCACCAAAACCAATAGCCTAATTAAAATTATATATAATCTAAATAGAATAATTAAAGGCTATCTAAAAAGCATCTATGTTACCAATAACCTGTAGTATGCGGATAGTGACCCTGACTTTGTACACTATTGCTAACTGGCTACCATTTACACCTATGACTAAGAAAGTACAAGAAGACACGTGTGAGTGACTAAAAAGTCACCCAGTACACACTCCACAAAAACTACAAGAAATCCAAACTAAAGCCAATGGTATAAAGTTCACTGGACTCCAAAACCATTTCCAAATCATTTTATCTTTTCTTTTGAAATTACGAGAACACTAGAAACCATCCATATAGTAAAATCGGGCCTCACAGGTCAAAACCAGTGGAAAACTGTGCTGGAAAACCAAAACCACACAGTGATTCGAGTTGTTCAAGGCTAAGCAACCAACTCTGGCCACACGTAGACCATCGAAGGCCATCTCAATATCTACATTGCCACAAATAGCCACTTTGTGGAGGAGTTTGTTCGTCTCAGTGTCCTACCTCCTATAGGAACGTCAAAAGGCTAATCTCACCCATAAAATGTCTACTCATCCTACTTCTAAGCGAGTTGTCCTCTCTCTTAGGATAAACCACAGGGTACGCCCTCTTAGAGCCTTAACTGAGTACTTGAATCCTACTCCTGGGCTCTATTAGTACCTACATATCACTCAGTACCTGTAACAACCAAAGTAGCACATCCAGTTACTTAGGAGTTTCATACCTCTCAAGTCCACTACTACAATATTGCTAAGTACAAATGGTACCCAAAGCAATCGGGTCTCGTACCTCTAAGTTCGAACAATATCTTAACCTATAGACCTCAGCCTCAACCTTGTGAACAACGATTTAGGAGTTACATACCTCTATGGAAAGCCAAACACTCGTGTACGGCCTCTTAGTCTCCAATCTCAACCTAGGTGACGCGCCCAACTCTTTGACGATGTCGTCACACACTCAAGTCCAAACAACGTGACCCTCTAGTCTCTTGGTCCATCGTACAAGAAAACCATGGAAAACACCTTTCTAAAAGCTACCACATTTTCCTTGAAATCGTTCTCAAAATATGCATTTAATATCAAAAAACCAAAAACACCATTTAACATGGTTATATGTGCAAAATACTCAAGACAACACTCAAATCACAAAATAGGGTTGCTACACTATCAAGGCAAAATTGCACCTAGTAGTTGCACCAGCAATGTGTGCCTAGATTTTCTGCCTTGAAGTTGCGCCCCAAGCTTCACTTCCAATTGTAGAGCACATAGAGTTCTACACCCATTCACACCATATTCCATTCATCTCTTATACTCAATCAAACTTATCAAATTATATACCAAACTGAAGGAAATTATGCAAGTTTTCATTTGACATCAAAAACATAGGATTTCATGCATCATAGCTTGAGAAAACCACTAAAGAAGTCACAGATGAATAGTATCAACTATAATTAAATTTTCGAGATTAAAAATAAGTTACTCAACCAAAAATCACGAAATCAATTCCATCAAGCTCAAAACCACACAAGGAGCACAATCATGTGAATTTTATACTAAATGGAGCAAGGGCGTGGAGTGTACACCTTAAAGACAGTGCAAAGTAATTTTCTTCTCCAACATTGGTGACCACCTCAGGCGATTCTAACTGACTCTATGCACTCCAGAGCTCTCCATGGACTCAAGAATGTCACTCTAACCTCAATTCCCTTGGACGAGCACCTTACTCTCTCTGTCTCTCACTCTTTGTCTCTGCCTCTCTCTCTCTTCCGAGGAGCTCAGGAAGGGAGAGGAAAAAGGAAAAGAAGAACGAAAGAAGGTGAATAGGAAGGGAGAGGAAAAAGGGAAAGAAGAAGGAGAGAAGGAAAAGAAGAAGGAAAAAGAAGAAGGAAGAGGAGGAGGCTTCGTGAGGAAGGTAGTGGACTTGGCTTACGAGAGAAGAGTTGGCTCATGCCTTCTTGGTGAAGTGATCGTTCTCCTTAAATAGCCTTTCACATGCATGCATGGCCAACCACTCCACGAGAAGCTCAATCATGTTTATGAGCACAACTACTCCACTTCCACCACAACAACTCCACAAACACGGCCATACCCAATCCACTATGTGGGCACATGGAAAGAAAAGATCGCAATTGAATTAACTAAATAACCTAGTTGCACCACCTTATTGTGTCGAAAGATTGTGCCACAAAGGTGTGCTGAGAAATTGTGCAAGGTATTTGCACCTCTAGTCAATTTACTGGCCTAAAATTGAAAATAAGGTCCAAACACTATTTAGAAAGCCCATAAATAAGGACCACATGCTAGTAAAACCCGTCCATAATAAAAATTCATTAATTTCAGTTAATTACAAACATAATGAATTTTAAGGTGTTACAGAGGATCTCCTATTCTATTTTGAATTACATTCACATTTAACTTCAGCATTCTACACAAAAAAGAAATGGGAAAATAAGAGGTAAAAGAATCAATAAAATAATTCAAATTAAAATATCAAGAGCACATTTCTATCTTAATTGATTGTTGATTTACAAAAGTTATAGGAAATCTAAATATATTTTATTGAGGAAGTTATGATTACATAGTTTTATCCTCTACTAGCTGCACCCCTTGTATGTGTGAGTACACCTGTGATGGGCAGGCTGTAAGGCATCTTCTCTCATGATTATTATTATTATTATATAATTTTACTAGCATGAGAAACAATAATAAACGAAATAAAATAAATTTAATCAATAAAAGAGAAAACAATTTTGGGACCATGTCCTTTTTTTTTTGAGAAGTTATGATCCAAAAATAATCATTTTGTTGGGAATTTCGTCATGCACTTGGATTGAAAATATGAATTGTAATATGGAATATTGTTTGAAAAATGTATAGAAAATATGTAGAATCACACAAACCAACAATAAATCTCGTTGGAGAAGGAATAAGGCAAAAGAGAGAAGAAAAAGAAGAAACACATCAATAAAATATAAAGATTTAAGTAGTTCGGTCGAAACCTATGTCTACAGGAGAAGAGGAGATCAAATCCACTTGATTTTTAGGAGTACAATGGTAAGGGAGGAGCATAGGAAAATTGTAACCATACTGCTGTCCTCTAGTTTTACAAGCCAAAAGAAGAAAAACCAAGTTTCTTCCCACATATTGTAGACATAGGTTTCAACCGAACTACTTAAATCTTTATATTTTATTGACGTGGGAGATCAAATCCACTAGATTTTTAGGAGTACAATGGTAAGAGAGGAGCATAGGAAAGTTGTAACCGTACTGCTGTCCTCAAGTTTTACAAGCCAAAAGAAGAAAAACCAAGTTTCTTCCCACATATTGTGACCATGCCGGTGGAACCCTGCACGGCTCCAAGGTGCATGGAAATATACGAGGAGCCCCGATATGGTCACGGCAAAGATGGTGAATCTAAAGAAGGAGACTAAACTTAGAAACACCAAGGAAGGATAAGGAAAAGGAGTCGCCACCTAGTCCATTAATAAAAACACGAGGAAAACCAAACACAAAGGAAAATTTAAAGAAATGAAGGCAAAAAACACATGTATGCTCCATGCCTAATGGATGCAGTGCACAAATCAATGCGGGTTAGAGAAGGGGTAAAGATTCTTGTTACGCATGGGGAAGGTGTTAGGCACCCCCATGCGCCCGAAGAAATCGGTCTTTCTAGGTTTCCTGCTTGCTAATGATCTAGTGTGTGTGTGTGTGTGTGTCTACCCTGAATGCACATGCCTAAGATGAATGTAAAAAAAAAATGCCAACTCAAAGAGAAGAAATGAATAAAAGAGATATAATGGGAAAATAATCCGAGGGACAATGTAGGCAATGAAAATGCCACTTTACTGTATGTCCTTGGGCGATGAGGAAAATTGTGAAAATCAAAAATATTCAAAAAGTGTCATGAAAAATAGCAGAACTTAATAAATCCGAGAAAATCAAATGAGAGAAAAACAATCCTCATTCCGGTCAATGTTGGCATTGTCAAGCCTGTTAATGTACGCCCTCGGGCGATGAAAATCCAAATTAAATCAAAATCATGAGAATCGGAAGAAATATTGAAAATAAGGCGAAAAACTAGTTTGAAACAAGTTTGAAATGCGTGCATGATGCAAGAAAGTACGCATGAGAAAATATGCATGACAAAGGGTAACAAAATGTACAAAATGCAAGCATGGGTGAAATATGTAAATTTCTAAGGGCCTCTGTGCAAAAATTACACGTCCTGAGTGAAGGTTGAGATTCTGGGGTTAAATCAGCAAAAATGCTTAAAAAAACACATTTTATGCAATTTTAACAAAGTAGGGGGTTAAATGTGCAAAACTGTGCATTTTTTATAAAATTAGGATTCCTAAGGGCTAATATACAATTTTTCCAGCAAAACATGTGTTTAGTGTAATTTTGAAGAAATTCAAGGTTAAAAGTGCAAATTAGTGGGCTCATGGATGAAAACATGAAATTCCAAGGATTAATTTGCAAATATGCCATAAAAACATGCATTTAGTGTAAATTTAGTGAAGTTCAGGGTTTAAAATGCAATTTTGAGCACATTTGGATAAAAACTTGAATCTGCAAGGTTAGATTTGCAATTGTACCACAAAATCATGCATCCAGAACAATTTTAATGAAGTTTAGGTTTTTAATGCAAACTCTAGACTTAAAATGAATGAAAACTAAATCAGAGGGTTTTATGTCAAGAATTAAAGTCTAAAAAATATTAAAAGGAAAACATAAAGATCACATTGCAATTTTACAAAAAAATCATTATTAAAATGATTAAAAACTAATGTAGGGGCTTAAATGCAAAATATAAGGACCCAGTTGTAAGAAAGGAAAAGGAGAAGAAGTTTTTTAAAAGGAACTTTTAAAAGGAGGCCCGACGATCACCGGCGACTGCATCTCACTAGCGACGGCGACTGGGACACGATCCTTGGCCCCCCCATGCCTGATCTGGCATCCAAGCGCTCTGTGAGCAAGAGGGGAGACAAGGAGGAAGATCTGGTGGCTCTAATGTAGCATCCAACAGTCGGAGGCCTCCTCTTACCTCCCTCGTCAACGTCACGACTCTAGTGACGGGCCCGAAGATGAAAAGGCCACTCGAAGGCTGCAGCACGACATTCTAGGCTCCACGAGGGTTGAGGGCGTGGAGAGGAAGAAATTCCACCACTCAGAGGCAAGAAAGGCACCGCCCACTCCTGTCCCGATCAAGGTTGCCATCGGATGCGGAGGTCGTTCGAGGCTCGAACTGAGGTGTTGAAGCTTTCGAAGGCTTGATGGAAAGGAGGGGGAGGTGTCTTGATGCTTTGGAGTGAGGCACAAGGTGGGAGGCAGCTGGTGGAAACCTACTATACACCTTCTTCTCTGGCGACGGGGAGGACGCGTCTGACGAACTTCTCCTAGAGGCCTTCAAGGTGGGTGTCGCAGCATCCAGAGAGGTGGAGAAGCATGAGGGAGAAAAACCTATCCAATCCTTAACCTCTAGGACACGGGAAGCATTTTGGACTCGCGCCTCCACCGCACTCATTGCAGAAATGGGTCTGACGACCCATTGAAACTGCATTTTTAGCCAGGGAGCTTGATTCTTCTCAGAAATGAGTCCAGGGAGGCTGAGGAGGACCTAGGAAAGAAAATACAACCAAAATTAGATAGATTAGTAGCCTTACCTGAGTTGGCAGTGGAGGTGGCTGCCGAAGCTGTAACATCAGGGCCGGATTATCCATTTTTATTTAATAAACCATGTATTATTTGTAATATTGTGTTTAATGGTTTATTAATGGATAATCTGTTGTTTCTTGGTTGTGTGTGGTTGTGGGTGGTTTTCTGTGCATCTGGTTGTGATCTGGGACCAATTTGGAGTCCGATTGGAAGATGCACAACTGTCTCGGTTTGCGTGCCATTTCTTTCTCTTTTCTTTTCTTTTCTTTTTCTTTTTCCCACGCGAGCCCGTCTTCCGCCCCCTTCCCCTGTCTTCTTCTTCTTCTTC
>JAMKQA010174426.1:0-10608 GCA_024699735.1 Posidonia australis
CCTAACACCTTCCTCGTACGTAACAGGGATCCTTACCCAGATTTCTGGTTTTCGAAGACCTTCTTTATTGTTTTGCATGACTTTTCATGTTTTATTTGGTTTTCCTCGTCTTCCATAATAGACTAGGTGGCGACTCCAGCATTTGCATTATTTTGTTTTATTTTTCTGCCGTAGCTTTGCCGATTTTTGCATTATCTTGCGATCTTCGCCGGCATGGTTACATTCTCAAAGATATAAGAGTCCTCATTTAGATTTAGATGGGATAAATCTTGGTCTTTTCTAACAAGATTGTAAAAAGATTTGACTTCAGATAAAGAATTAAAAGTGATTTCAATTTTCTTAGCAAAATTTCTGAATTGATCATAAGAACTCCATTTTAGCACATCATTCAAAAGATTACTGTCATTTTCGCATACATCAGGGGATTTATCAGTAGCAAAATTAGAGGAAGAAGTCTCAGACATATCAGAAGGATCTGTTATGACATTATCATGCATAGGATAAGATGAGCATAAATAATTATTAAAATTACCTGTGCATGAATGGGAGTAGGTGGGTGTGGTTCAACAGCAACCTCGCAGGAGCCACCCAGATCATTACTTTCCAGACAATCATAAATAGCCAGTACTTTTTTAAACTTTGATAGAGAAAGGTTCCTGGCCTTTATTTCAGATTCAATGAACCTTGTGGTGTCATTTTCCTCATAGGTAGGTTTAGGGGCAGTCACTTGTGAGATGGAAAGGGGGGCTTCCCGTGGGGCAGAGGAGAGAAGGATGGGGAGAGTACCTGTTGCCTTCGAGGTAGGTTTTGGGTTTGGACTAATAGGTCTAGTCCAGACAAGTTTCCCAGTTTTTGGATTTTTATTACCTTTGTTTCCCCTCCAACCTTTGTTATTCTTGAATTGCTTTCGAACAGGGTGCAAAGCAATGGAACTGGGGAAGTCAGAGTGAGACTTGGAGGGCCAGACATTAGTAGGCTTGGGGGGGATATCAGTATTTGAGCATAGATCCCAACTATGTTTGTATTTTATCGGATAGACAGCTTTACCGAAAGCAAAATATCTGCATTCTGGAATTTCCATATCGGATACCAGAGTCTTTACAGAATTAATGGACAAGTCTACCTCTAGCAAATCAGCAAAGTTAGCAGTCATATGTCGGAAAACATCTACATTCCAGAGATGGTGGGGGATCCCTTCAAGTCGAATCTAGACTCCTTCTTCCTTTAAGCTACAGACTGCATTAGAATTAGGAGTCCAGGGGATAAAGGATGCAGAGATCCTCTGGAGCAAAGATCCGTAGATGTTGAGAGAGTCATTCCTACATTTTACAGATGGGAAGACAAGTAGGAACTTCCCCGGAGAGAAGGATTGTACAGTAATATCAGAAACATCAGCCTAGTGCGTCCTGATGTGTTCCTCCAAAGCTTCCTTGGTGAGGTTGGAAGAATGGGCAGTGATAACAGCATTGCGGGACAGGTATTGAAATCGACTGCAGACAGCCTCAGTTGGAGGTATCACAATTGGGTTCTGAGGTGAAAGCCCAACAGGATTCGAAGGAGAAGGGTGGGGAGGAGCCATGTATGATTCCTAAAAATATTTGCAGAGAGCTACAGAATGATTTGGAGATTTACATTTAAAACAAAAACCATTGTATTTACAGAACCTTTTTTCGTGCCCTTTTAAACCACATCTAAAGCATCTACTCTGAAGTTTGCAAAAACTTACCCAAGGAGGACGAGCTCTTTTTCTAGAGTTTTTTTCCTAGTTCTCACACTAGTCTTCGAGAATCAGAGGACTGCAATGCGAAGCAGCAGTCACACAGGAAGAAGAAGATGTAGAAGTTCCGCCAGCAGTATAGATAGGGGGAGAAGCCTTAACAGGAGACGCAAGAGCCCCGAATCGTGAGCCAGAGCCAGAATATCGTCTGCCAGAGGCAAAAGTTTGGGAGAAGGACGAGGAGGAGCAGCTTCCTTTTTTCTCGGTGTCAGAAAAAATCGTATCGTCAGAGATATTACCCACATACGAAGAATGCTGTTGGGTCTCAAGGATGGAATAATATGGCGCGCATTTAATTTGAGCCGCGCCACTGTTCCCAAAGGCTACAGGAAAGCAACCGTCAACAGACACATGTTGCGAAGCGGATACCTCAGGATCCGAATAATTATCAATGCGATAATTATAATTGTGAAGTTGATTAGTCACGTAAGTAGAGATATCCGTAGGATGCTTAGGACCAAAAGACGTGTTACTAGAGAAAACGGCGTCATCAGGGTTTAATACCACACTTGCGGGGGTCCCAGGGGAATCAAAAAGGTAATGCCCACTCAGCATACCCAAGGATGTCTCGCATTCAATGTGATGCGAAGGGGAACTGTTCACAAGACGTGCGGAGGTGCAACCGTTAGAGAAGTTCTGAGAACACGAAACGACCATCGCAGGCTCCACAGTAATATCAGAATGAGACTGGTTGAACACACTTTGTTCAAGCGAATTTTTATCACTAACATAGGTATTATTTGGACCAATGGGACGATTGTTAAAGTTAAAAGAAGAAAAAGTAGAAGGAGATGGCGGGTAATACGAGGTGTAATTCCACACAGAGAGTGAGGGTACTTTAGGAAAACTCAGCGAGGCTGCCACAGGGGAGCCCCACCCCCTCGCGTTGTCGGAGATAGTTCTCTGCAGAGCTCCGATCGTCAAGTACATCTTCTCCGCAGAAGGAACGAGATGAGGGTAAAAACATTCATCAGAAGCAAAGAGAAAAGATTCCCCTCGTGAATAACTAGAATCCATCGTACCACCAGAATGGAAAAAAATATCAGGTCGATTATCACTTGAGAGGGTTTCAGATCGGGCAACCCTAAAATTTTTCCCTTTACCTTTCTTTGATTTACATAGGTATTTCCAGGAGATATTAGGAAAATACAGTGAACAATCTACAACAAAATCATCAGAAACATAACAAAATCGCAGATTATTATAGCATCCAGAAACTATATTCCACGAGCAATGATAGGAATCCAAAACAGTATTAGGGCGATTATTTCATAAGGATTGTAAAAAAGGGGAAAAGCCCGCAGAGATATTCACATACAGAAACCTTCCCGATTTGCACCAAGCAAATCTAGATCCAGTCGACAGATTGTCGACTGGACAAGGGGAAACCAGTGGAACAGGTAAAGCAGGGGAGCCAGTGGAGGAGACTGGCCCGGGCTCGAGAGGGGCGAGGGATACCTCACCGGAACCGCATACCTGCCTGAGAGATTTCTGCCTGCGGCGCTTATGAGGACGCCAAGAGGAGCGAGATCTACCCAGAGATAGAGAAGTTTCAGGAGGATCCTCAGCGAAGAGGCTGCATTTGAAGACCTCCCAGTCAAAACTCGTTGCTTGTCGAAGTAGTTCCACGTCTCTGAGACGATCGGAGCTCCGCGATCGCCCGTGGCGGTGGCGCATGTTACAAAAGAAAGAGGTTTTCGAGCTTTTAACTTGGTCAAGTGTTACGTAACGTTGTGTATAATTGAAGGCAAGAGATAGACACATTGAATGCTTTTGGACTTGTATTGTCTCTCGTCACCACCTACGCATATAATATATTATCAAAAATTGCCCGCCGACGTTCCCCTCCTCAGCCCTCTCCAGTACCCTTGCTTTTATTATTAAAAGAAAAACCCCTGTTCGGCTCCTCCATGTGGGCTCCACCCCCATGTCATTTTCCTCTAGACTAAATTCCCTACCGAATCTAACCAGAGCATAAATCTGCCCGTCCTCAACCATCCGATGTCCCACCCCGTCCCAGTCACAAGTCGTTGTTCAAATAAAATCAAATGATTCCAATTTACTAGGAAGTGACTTCTTAATTTACACGTGAATAAAGTGGAGAGAACTTACCACCGGGGTCCAGATGCCGACAAGGAAATCTAGCATGCTGATATGTCAGATATGCATTGGAGAGCTTCCCACAAGTTAGCGTTGGATTGGACAAGTCCAACGCATACTCTTTACCCTTGAAGTAATGTGTAGGATAAATACTTATCATTACCCACAAATTAACGGATTAGCCTATAGGTAAAGTGAATTGACCCACAGATTAATAGATCAAGGATAAAAAATATCTCTACCTTTATTTGTTTCAAAGGAATTGAATTTAAGCAAGTCAACAGATCATATTTGACCTACTTATGGCGTTACCAATTCATCCATCTATTTCTCTAGGAAAAAAAAAAAAAATTAGAGACATTACCACAAATGCATGATTTAAGGATTCAAAGTACAAAAAATACAACATAGATCCTCTTAAATCCCAAGTTTTAAACTTTTATCTTTTATTTACTTGGTGATATATTATATAGATTTTAATATATCATCCTAAGATTTCATCCTTCTATCATAGTCTATTTATCAACTTTGGAGTGAAGGAGGAGAGGGACGAAGAAATTTCCATTATATTCAAAAAAAAAATAAAAGACACAATTTTAAGATGTTAAAAGTCTGACCAACTCAAGTTGTTCAGTTGACTATAGGAAATAGATTTACATCTCATTACAATTTCTTTGAAGTCAGAAGGTAGAAAATATCCAAAAAGCGAGAAAGACAGCTCAAATCTCTTTAGTTTTCTCTAACAAATTAGCATGCTTTCTAGTAGAAAACTTTATGTCCTGCTCTCTTAGTGTGGTACATGTTCCCGTTTAATGTTTGAACATCCCCGGTCTTGTCTTTCAGCTCTCTATCTCTGGGAGCTAGAGAGTTTTGGGAGACTCGTACAGGGTATGTAAATATCTGATTTTGTAATAGGAAACTGATTCCCTTTTGGCTTTAACGTCTTCGCCCTCGGAAGCCAGAAGGCAGAAAATCATCCAAAAAGCGAGAAAGACAACTTAAATTTCTTTGGTTTTCTCTAGCAAAATAGCATGCTCTCTGGTGGACAACTCTATGTCCTGCTCACTCAGTAAGGTACCTGCTCCCGTTTAATGTTTGAACATCACCGATCTCGCCTTTCAGCTCTCCATCTCTGAGAGCTAGAGAGTTTTGGGAGACTTGTACAAGGTATGTACCTATCTGATTTTGTGATGGAAAATCAATTCCCTTTTGGCTTCAATGCCTTCACACTCGGAAGCAGGGGCTAATGATGCTTACGTAGTCACCTTTTAGGAAGGTGGATCCTTCCCATCCTCACATGTTCCCCTTTATCTCTTTCGGGGGCCTTTATATTATCTTCTAAAGCTTCTCCATATACTCTGCATGGGGAAGAAATCTCTGATGCTAACAATAGATTCCACTCCCCTCCCCCATCTGGTACCCCTCTAGGTAAAAAAAAAACAGAATACTGTGAATCTACGGATCATGATATAGGATCGATAATTGGGATTTCTCCAACTCTCTCTCCCTCCCCTCTCCCTAACCCTCTTGAAAGAGAGATAGCCATGGAGGGTCCTCTTATCTCTCAATGTATGTTGGCTAATTCACCTTCTATTGAACAATTAACATCTCTCGTAGAATTTCATCCACAACTTTCCCTTCCATCTTGAATCGAGTAATAAAAAATGAGTATTGTTATGAATTGTTGAAGTTTGGTTCCTATGAGATGTCTTTAGACTCAAATCTATCTTCTGTGTAGCCCCCAGCCACTACCTGGTGATGTTGGTTGGGAGTATTGAGTTAGCTACAAAAGATAAGCCTTTTGCTCGTAGTTCTGATAGTGAGGATTCAAAATTCAGAATCTCAGAACGCTCTCACACTATGCTTTGCAATAAGTTTGATAATGAGTTGACCAGAAAAAACATTTCTTCTTTGACATTGACAGTATCTATTCTGGCCAATGGTTGGCCTTCATCCTCGGAGGTGGATAGTCGTCGGAATTTAATGGAGTGTGACTCCCAAGGTAATAAAGGTTATGTGTGGCAGGCTACAAGTCAACCATTTCTAGGCGATTTAGTTTTCCAAATTTCCTTTATGTCTAATGTTTTTAATTATTCCCCTTTTATCATCTCAATTAGGGAAATTGTTATGGTGATTCTTCATATTCCACCCCTAACACACCTGTTGATCATCAATTACAGTAAATCCCTGGGTGCAATAATTCATCTCCATCTAATAACATAGGGAATTTTTTAAATCGTGATGACATGAGTATGGAAGATACACACAGTGAATTAGTGATCTATGTAATTAATGCCTAGGTTTCTTCTCCCCCCATCTATAGTTCTTTTCGCTGCCTAACACACAAAAATGATAATGGTGCATGCCTATCCACATTTAATGCGGTGATTCATCAGGATCATGTACGCTCCTTCCTTCTTTTCTTGATTCCAAAAATATTGACTCGAGTGCGGAGGGAGATACACAATCACGTTTGTTTGGTTCCCATTTCTCCCTGCTGGCCTCTCCTCGAACAGCATCTCCATTTAAGCCAGTCGTTCTATCATCCTCTTTGATTCCTTTCGACCAAAGCATACTGACTGATCATCTTGATCTTGCCTGTATTGGATAAAATCACGGCTAAATTAGACACTTGGAAGGCCAAATACTTATTCATGGGGGTAGGCTTACTTTGCTTAACTTAGTATTGTTTGCCATCCCTACTCATTATTTGTTTGTTCTTCATCTACCCAAGAAGGTGGAATTATAAGAAATTTATTGCATTCATCGACATTTATTACGAAAATCCAACTACACATCTTATTTAGGCTACTACTTGGCTAAATGGCAAAACATTTGTAGGGACAAAGAATAAGATGGGCTAGAAATAATTAACATTAGAAATTTTAGTGTGGCTTTGAATTGTATGTTACTTTGGTAATTGTTTGCAAACAATTTATGCCTTAAGTGACCTACTCTAGTTAAAAGCATATATTTTTCTTTTTATAATTTTAGTGCTTTACTTAATATAGCCTCTAATAGGGCCTCTCCCCTTTTGCAGGAATTAAAGAATTATTTCCCTATAATTAACTTGTTATCCTCATTCTCATTGGATGATGGGAAAAAAAAATCTTTTGGGAAAACAAATGGATAGATACTACTACTTTCAAATACACTTGGTCTTATTTGTATTCCTTATCTAGTAATAAGATATGTACTGTTGAGAAAATATTTAGAAATTATAATGATAGGTAGCTGGATATTTTCACTACGAACAATAATAATTCACTTAGCTTCTTCCACTCTTCACCTAAGCTGCAAGAATTTATAGACATAATGAATTCTATAAATCTATCCGCTGGGGATGATATTTTGGAGTGGACTTTAACACCAAATAGGAATTTCCTATTAAGAGTTGTTATAACTTTTTGAATGATGATGGTTTATGTTCTAAATTTAGGAAGGGTATGTGAAAATTTGTAGCTCTTTTGGAAATCAAAGTGTTTGCTTAGCTTGCAACACCTGATAAAATTCTTTTTAGATCTAAGTTAATCCAACGAGGATGGGCTAGTTCACCACACTGTGAGATATGTAGTCATAACTTGGAAATTACTGACCATATTTTTTCTCATTGCCCTATGTCTGCAAATATATAGAAATTTTTCTTAAATAACACTATCTGTTTGAATGATGCTTGTATATTTGAAATTTTCTCATTATTCAAGGTGGTAAAGTTTAACATTAGTTGAAAGGCTGGAACACTCTTGTGTTTGCAATCCTTTGGAGCATATGGCTTAACAAAACCTTTGTTATTTTTAGACAACATGGTAAAAATCTTTCCTCAATTTTTTATCAAATATTGCATCTCACTTCTTGTTAGGTAGAAAACCTATTCATAGGTCAAGGGTCAGCTACTTCAACTCTCTCCCGAGTCATCTAGCAAATGCATTAAGATTGTGACCAAGCCCATGCAGCGTAGGCTATCTCCACACCCATGGTCCCATCCATTGATATCTCAGTAACAATCGAAATCTCAACCAATCTAATTGATCTTAACATGTAATTAACTAGATCTCCGACAAATGAGCCTGATGCTTGAAGAAATTCTTGGAAAGTTGGTTTTTTGGACTATTTAGGCCAAACTCTCCTTAGCCTGAGATATTTTTTCTTTGTTTTGACTTTATTGATATGAGAATGAGTTGATTCTCTTGACTTATTTTGATGATCTCTCTTGCCATTTCCCTAAAATCTAGAGTAGAATATCTGTATCTGAAACTTTGTCATTTTTGTTTACTTGGTAGTGGTACACATAGCTAAGTATTAATTTAATATAACTATTTATCATTTCCATAAATAATAAAAAAACCTTTAAAGCCATGCTAGAATTCCTCTTTGGCCAACAAAGTAAATTGTGTTAAAAGTAGGGGAAAGCTCTACTTTGCATGAGCAAAAAGTTTGGAAACGCATGAGCAGAAGATTAAAGACAGTAATAAGTTTGATCCATCAAGAAGATGAGAAAGATGCTCATCTGTCCAACAGAAGTGGTAGGAGGAGAGTCTGTTGTCCTTTGCCGAGTATCTACATGCAAAGTTGACAGGTTTTCCCTCATATACAAAATCCAAAAACGGACTGTACCATAGCAAAAAGAATCAAGCTAAATTAAAGGGTCTACAGAAGATATTTTTCTTCAGCTCCGACATTCCAACAGCTTCAGCTTACCACCTCCTTATCTCCTCATCCGCGTCAATCATCCTGGATCACAAACTCAGCGGGAAGCTATAGCCTCCTATCGGGAAAGAGGAAAGTGAGGGATTGGATGGTGTTTTTGCATGCTCAAAGAGAGTCACATATCCATCATGACCCAGTGAAGTGATGCCAACTTGCTCCACCCAAGTGGTCCTGCTGAACATGCAATGTTCAACACATTGAATTTGGCGCTTAAGATGTAAATCATCAATTCTACTTGATATCATATTTGTTGTTACGTGAGACATCTTTCCAGCATAGTACAGTGCAAACAATGCAAGAATTTGTGGATAGAAATTCTAATTCAAAAGCTATGGAAAGTTCCAGACGGCTAAGCTAAGCCCTTTTCATGTGACACTAATTTCCATGCTTAATATCTTGGACCAAGGTTCCGTTCATAAAAAACTTGACCAACCGACAGAAGGGCAAAGTGATCAAGCTATTGTAGCTCAGCAGGCTAGGGCTGTGGATATTCACTCAGTCCCCCAGTTCAAACTTGGGTAAAAATACAAAGCTCCCCGTTCAAAAATGAAAAAAAGTGACTTAGATTTCAAGCAGTCTCTCGGTAGTATTAAATGTAAGGTATTGATGTAGGAATTAATATATATGTCCTTCTAAATATAGATTTACAGTTCATACTTAAGGTTTAAATAACATTAGTACTACATACAATCATATTGTACCATACATGGTACTGATTATAATATGTGATCATTCACATCTAATCCAATGTACTAGTGACGAATCAATCTCACATGAGTTAAACGAAAGCATAAATATCAACATACTTGTGAAAGAAAGGAAATATTACCAAAGATAAAGAAAAATAATAATAATAAACAAAAGTCAAATAACATTATTTCATGAAAACAAAAGGTCTTCAACAATTAATATCTAAGTTCAACTAAAGAAAATATTAAAAAAATACTTAATCTAGATAAATCTTCTTTTAGTTTGGTTCCATGTGTATAGATATGTTTTAGAATCACCACTACATCAATAATCACTAGAGATGCTCTACTCCTTGTCAAAATCTACAATATAACAACACTAATACACTATAGTAGAGTTTAATGAAAATTTAGTATGCAACTTGCACGTAGATAAATAAAATATTAAGATTCAATACAAAATATCATAATAAACTATCTATATCATCATCATCATATCATGATTAGATACTTCTTATCTTTTAATAATTAATTAATAACATCTATTAACTGCAATGTAATTTATTATTTATCACACATCTCAATAAATAAAGTTCAATCACAAATATCCTAACAGTTAATAGATGTTATTAATCAATTATTAAATGATAATACATCACAATTAATTTGTAATTAATTGTATATATTTTCATTTCATACCTGTCCAATAATCCGTTACAAGTTGAACATTATATCTTACATTTACATCAATTGAAAATCCCGTAGACTATCTATCGTTGACACATATGTAGTTTGCCAATTGTAAACACCCCGATTTTGCAGTCACTTGGTAGCAGACTCCTCTGGAAGATGCTCTGGTTGCAACCATCACTCCTAAACCCTAACTCCATAGAACCCTAAGCCCATTTAGGGCCACACAAGCCCACTTAGGCCCACAAAAGCCCATTAGGTCCACAAGCCCATTAGGCCCAGACAAACCCACTTAGGCCCACACAAGCTCATTCGGTCCATCCAAGCCCACTTAGGTCCACACAGGCCCACTTGGGCCCACATAAGCCCATTAGGCCCACACAAACCTGTTAGAAATATGACATTAATTTTGATGATTATTTACTTGTTCATATTTTCATAAAATATTGTAACTTGAAAAAGATATAAGTGTCTTATCATGAAATCACAAACGGCATGCCGACATCAAGAGCGGCATACCGTTTCAGCAAAAATCGGAATGTAAATCGGAACTCCGCAAAAATCCAAGATGAACCAAAAACGGCATACCGTGGATGGAACGACATTCCGTTTCAAGAAAAATCGGAAGAAGCAACGGCACTCCGG
>JAMKQA010174427.1:0-10382 GCA_024699735.1 Posidonia australis
ATTAAGCATATATGAGGTAACTTTTATGAGTATTTTTGTTTTTAAACATTTATTATGCATTTTTATCTATTATTTATGATTCAGAATATTTGTATTAAGTCCATATAATGTATTTCACTATGATACATGTTTAAAAAGTTAATCTAAGTAGTCTTAAATGTAGATTATTGTGTACTTTAACTTATTCTAAAGTTTCAAAGCAAAATTTGAATTTTTTTTTATTATTTCAATGAACTTCCGTAAATTTACCGTATTTCCACTGACATTTCTACCGATGTCCGACACGTTTACTATTTTTGTCGAACCGAAGTTCGATACGAAATCGATGTTTGGAACCATGATCCTTCCCTATACATACTCATCATGAGTGAAGTCAACTCAACTCAGCATTTCTTTTTGCATCGAGCAATAAATCCAATAAACTGATTTTTACAGAGGCATAAAGACATTTTAACCTCCAAACTTCATTGTTACTCTAGGAAAGAATCATATCCATACTAACTCCGGGATATCTTAGTAAGCATGTGATTAAATGCCTCAAAGGCTTGAATCATCTAAAATCTGTGCCCCTTGAATGAATGCCATTTGAAAGTCCCTAGTCATGGAATTCATCTAAAATCTGTGCCCCTTCACATGCTCCGCTAACATTTGGCCTTGATACACCATTAAGAAGGATATGACAACAATTACTTATGAGGGGGCTCGTTGGGAAAGAAATGGGCCCTTGACCTCACTATATCTTTCCCCATCCACATACACCAAGGGTTCATCAGATGTGGTCAAGCTGCAATATGAGTGAAGTAAACTCAACTCAGCATTTCTTTTTGCATCCTGCAATACCTACGAAATCCACTGTAACTGATATTTAAAGAGACATAAAGCCACTTTAACCTCCAAATTTCATTGTTATTCTGGAAAACATTTATGTCTTAAAACCCTCTCAAATATTCTGTGTGGATCATAGGTCTCTAGATCTGTCACATGGGTCTTTCAGCACTATGGCTTGTATTTCATACTATTAAAAAATTTACTGAAAATAATGATGTACAGTTCTCAATTGCTTCCCGCAGGTAGGCATGCTTTTTCTTAAAGATGGGCTTGATCTTTTGATGCATAGAGATCAGCTTTTCACACTGTTTAAGATAACCAAAACTTGTGTCTTTAGGAGTAAAATTTGCTGAAAATATTATGTACAGTTCTAAATTGATTCCAGCTGGTAGGCATACTTTATCTTAATGGTGGGCCGAACCTGGTATGGGGTTAACTTTTCCTCTTTCAAACCGATTTATTGCCACACCTATCTCAATCTTTCAATCCAACCATCAGGTACATTTTTGCCATAAAGCTTATGCATTTGATTATCATTTTAAATGTTATTTCGCATGAAGCGACTTTTGATTCAAGCATGTTCCATTATATTTAGTATTATGATTATGTCAAAATCTTAACAACGCGAGTATTAAAGAGGAGTGAAGCTTAAAGGGGGCAAACTAAGTCCACAAGGCTTCCATCAATGTAGGAGCCCTGTACCTGAGGGTCCATAGGTATGCAGCCTTACCGCCATAAGCAGAGAGCTTACTTCTGTAACCCACATATGTACATAGCCTTAACCCCATACGTCGAGAGGTTATTTCCACAACTCAAACCAGTGATCTCCAAGTAATAATGGAATTAAGCTTGTTGAACTAAAATTCCATAAAAATGAAACATGTAAAATTTGAAAAAGAAGCAGGAAGAAAGACAAACACATTATTAGAATTTTTATTTGGTTAAAAACCTGTAATGTTTGATGGCTGTGGATATCTAGTCAAAGGTCGACATAGATGCTCAAGTCTCCCTTCAGCTGAAATCCTTGCACTGTAGGATCTGCAATGGAAAATTCAAAACTATCACGAAATCATCTAGAATGAGCCCTGAAGAACTCCAATACAAAATGACATACCTTTGACGGGATAATACAATATCATCGTCATGTGACAGGAAACGAATTTTAGAAGAACTATGCAGCATACCCTTCCAAATTCCATAATGCAATTGACAAGCTATATTTCGGAATCTGACCCAACAACCATCATCTTGCAATTGTGTTATCTCTTTAAAGATTTCCTTGGAAAATATTCTCAATATTGTTCCAACATATGGGAATGCTTGCACTACCTCTCTTGATAGTGAAAAGGTTTCCACATGCAGGGGACATGGATTCTCCCCTTCAACATCTAAACTGCAAAACATGAGAAATCCTATGTTTTTTCCTATGTATATAAACAAATATTGCCATATGAATGATTAGGTAAAAAATTGATTATATGATTCAAGAAGAACAATTTGATCCCAAAATTAAGGACATGACATATTATCATGCAGTGGAACTATCAAGTCAAATGCTTCATTGAATCATCTAGTAAAACTAAAGTAGATTTTCCTAGCAACTTTGAAGTAAAAGACAAGAAGCAACCACTATTGAGTCCCATAAGAAGAAAATAATTACGAAATAATAGTCAGTTGGAAGAACAAAATCACATCAACATATGACCAAACGCAAAACATTGCATTGTGACACCTAAGGACTCTTCTACCAGTGCACTAAATCTGAAAGGTAGTTGGGAGGACCACTAACCATTGATTGAGTTCATCTACAACAACAAATATTACTCCAACATTGGGATGGCTGCATAGGAGATCGTGTAGGTCTTCCATTTGTTAAAGCGAAGTGGGTGAATGCCAACATCTTCATCTAGAGATCGTGTAGCAGTATTCAGAGTAGATCTCATCTACAAAAGATTAGTAGCTGCAAAGACCAGGTAGAAGAGATATATAAATAAAAGATGAAAACCATTAAAGTTCAAAGTAGGAGATTTCGTCTTTCTGAAGGTATCATCAAGTACAGGAGCAATGAGGTTTGGCAAATGAGAAAAATTCAACCCTCACTATATTGCAGGAGGGCTGGTGAAGTTACCTACAAGTTGGAGCTACTCCGGATCTATCAAGCGTGCATAGCATATTTCATGTCTCCATGTTGAAGAAGTGCTCGATGGATGCATCTCAGATGATACTAGTTCAGCCAGAATAGCTACAGAAGGACCTGTCTATGGTGAAGGATACCATTTAGACTCTTAACAAGAAGAAATGAGTCTTGAGGAACAAGGTGATTCTGCTTGTCCTTGTTTAGTGATGATATCATGGCTCAGAGGAAGCCACTTAGGAGAGTGAGGTAGACATTCATTCATGGTACCCATACCTATTCGCTTGAAGATGTAATTTCGAAAGCAAAATTCTTTTAAGGGGATAGGATGTAACACCTGAGGACTCCATAGGAGACACGTGGGTTCTATGTTTTAGTAGTCTAAAGTATTATAAGTTGTAAGTTTTGTTTTGAGATTTGATTCTCACTTGGCTGTATTTTTGGTGATTGAGTTGTTAGTCCAGTTAAGCAAATTGGTGTTTAATTATCTTTAAATGTAATATTCTTCTTGAAAAATCAACATGAAATTTGTCGATACTTTCCTCTTTGGATTCTCTATTTTGGTGAAAAATCATCGTGAGTTGTATGTTGCAGCCAATGTTATCGTTGAGCTGTTGTCGTCAAGTGCCACTATTGCAAGTGGCCACTACTAGGGATAGAGTTACTATGTTGTGCAGGCATGTGGATCGAGTTGCGATGAAGCGTACATGTCCTACCTTGGGATCCCTTCATTTATTTAATTCTGTGTATGGTTGTTGTGGTTGTACCTTGGAATTCCATGTAAGAATCCAATATTTTGGGATTCCATGTTGGAAATCTAACGTGTGTCAGCCAAAGGCTACGTATGGTAGATTTTTTAGTGAGAAAACCCTTATGTGGATTTAACGTTTTATGATTTCTCAAGTTATTTATAGTATATTTTATGTGATTTTACTATGAATTATTCTAAGTTTTGACACGATTTATGTTTCTATTGTAGTGCATGTAAATTTCGTAGTATTTAGGTATTAGTTTCAAGCAAGATATGCCCTAATTTCTTTGTAGTAAGCTGCAGTTGAGTTTGAAGGTGTTTGGTAATGTTTTGAGTTGATTTTTGAAATGAATTTAAAAAGATTTTCCAAAAGGGATTATGGAAAAAATGCATAAATTTTATAAAGATTTTGGGAAAAGATTTTCTGAGGTTTTGAGAGAGCAAAAGGTTAAAAAATTTTACCGACGAACCAAAGATGATTGATACTGCTGAATAATCGAGAGCCAAATGCCTAGGATAAGGTTTGTGTGACTTTGTCATGGTTTTGAAGGAATAAAAAATGTTGTAAGTTTATACTAACGGATCAGAGATGGTAGAGACCATTGAAAAGTCAAATACGAGTCTAAAGTTGAGGTTCCATTATTTTAAAAGACCAAAAAACCTTGGATGAGGGTCTACGGACCAAAAAACGAAAGATAAGGTTGGAATCGAAAGGACTGAATAGTCTGACCGACAAACCAAGGACGAGTGATACCCTTGGAGAGTCAAAAACTAGATAAATAGGCATAAGATCTCAGAAATTGTACTGACTAGACTAAGAGGTGAAAAATTCCTCTCGGTAGTCAAGTGCACCAATCCCCAAGGACACCGAGAAAGCAAACCCTATGTATGTGGTCCTTGTATAGAAAGGTTAAGGGTTTTTAAAGTATGAACTCAGGTCCAATGAGTCCCTGCATAGAGTGGCTTATCCGTAGTCATGTAGTGTACCTTAGCAATTACTTATGACTAGTGTTAGTCATTTGTGCCCAAGTGATTCGATAGGTTTTTAGACTAAGTGTGTGTGTGATTTAATTGAATTTGTACTGATTTCGGACTTGATCTAGTATAAAATAGTTATTTCAAGTGTGCATAAGAGATTTCAAAAAATACATGAGTTTTATGTTTAAAAAGAGGAAATGGGTTTTAAAAAGTATATTTAAAAGATTTTATGCTTATTTACAATAGTATATTGTAATGTTTGTAACTTAAAAAGATTACAATCTTGGTGTTGCCACAAAAGGCAATCGTGTTGGCTTAAAAGTCGAGTCTTAATAGCTTCAATTCTGGTTTCTTATTTTTTTATAGATGATAGGTATGTGTTGAGTGACTATTAGATGTCACTTACGTGTATTTTAATGATTTTTCTTGCAAGTACACGTATTGGAGCTATAGTCTAGTTTAGTGCATATAGCAGAAGTCACATAACCACACACCACTGATTTAAGATAGAGTTAGGATTAGTTTAGTTTAGTTTATTTATTTATTTAAATTCCTTGTATTTATTTTTGAGTTATTTATTTATTTAATAATGACTCTAAAAGTGTTCAGATTTTACACTATCGCGGTTGAGGTTGTAATCGAAATGGTAAGAGAGCACTAGATACACTAAGTACACTAGTTTAAGACATCCAGTCTAGTAACTCCTTAGGACTACATGACATGAGTCATTTACACTTGAATTGTTTTCTTGTGTGATTTGATGGTTACTTGCATAATGTCATTCAGAGGAAAAAGGAAAGGGAAAGGCTCCTACTTCGGGCTCAAGTGCCAACGAGAAAGATAGGTAGAGAGGAATGCAAGAGAAACTAAGGAGTATGGTGTATAAGATCACCCAGACTTTTGGAAAGAATGGCTATGGAAGGTTTAAAGGTAGCTATGGTTGAATTAACTGAATCATCTGCGTGCTTTGATTTTCAAATGAAGAGATAAACCCAATGAGTGTGAGACATGGGCGTTGAGGATTAAGAAGATTCTAGAAAGCACGCCATACCTAAAAGAGAATTTGGTATAATTGACTTCCTATTGGAGGACAACACCAATTAGTGGCGGAGAGCCACGCAACGCCTAAGGTTCCCTAATTCTAATTTACTGATATTTTCTTAGAAAGATTTTCGAGATGCTTTTTAAGAGAAATACTTCTCTAATCATGAGAGAAACAAGTTGAATAGATAATTTAAGAACCTACAGTAAGACTTAGGAAATTGATTCTTCTTTGTCTCTGAGTCTTTTGTAATGGAGATTGGAGAAAGACTAGTTAGATTAACTTTCCATTTCAATGTGATGACTTCATTAAAGAAGCATAATCTAACAAGAAAATACCTACAACCAATTGGCGATGTGTTGGGTAGCATGTGCTAAAAAAACAGTACTTGTAGAGTGCCTTATGAAAGACATGTGTTGTATGCGAGGAGCAAATATGGGTAAGTCAAAGTTCGTGATCTCTGCAACGAAGACTAACCACTCACTGGCAAAAGGTTGTGTCGGGTATATAATCAATGTGGTTGTTTTGTCCTTGTCAACTCTAAGAGTACATGATCTTCTAGTTATTTGTAAATACCTAGATGTCTTTTCCAAGAAGTTATCAAGAGTGCCCACCAAGGTCGGCCCGTATTTCTAAAGCTTCGTATAGGATGACACCTGCAAAGTTAAGAGAACTCAGGAAACAGTTGTAAGAGTTGCTTGACAAAGGAATCATCAGACTAAGTGTGTCACCTTGAGGTGTATCTATTTTATTTGTCAAGAAGAAGCATAATTCATTTCGACTTCGTATAAATTATTAAATATTGAACCAAATAATAGTGAAGAATAACTACACTTTGTCCAAAGTGGATGACCTATTTGACCAGCTACTATCAGCCTCAGTCTTTTTGAAGATCGACCTGAGTCTGGTTATCACCAGTTGAGGATCTGAGAATCAAACATCCAAAAGACGACATTTCAAATTTGATATGATCATCATGAGTTCTTACTAATGCCTTTTAGATTGACAAATGCACTAACCGCATTACTAAATTAGTTTATATTAGTATTTGTGGACGATGTACTAATTTCTCTCTAAATGTGGAAACTCATTAGATGCACATAAGGATAGTATTGGAGACACAGAGGTAAAATCAGCCACATATTAAGTTTTCCAAGTATGAGTTCTGACTCAGTGAACTCATGTTCCTTGGCCACATCTCAAGAGAGGATATCAAGGTAGGTTTCACCAAGATATCATGGACTGACTAACACAGCAGTCCGTTTTGATCGACTATGTTTGAAGAAGAGTATATTTTGGATCTTTCGAAGATGGTTCCTTTTTTGTACAAGGTATGTGTCGGAGTGAGTCTAAACTTGTCATTTCGGTGATGAAGGCTTACAAGTCACTAGTTAAGCGTTGTATGGGGTATTTAGCTAGTATAATTGCCTCCACTTCTCCTAAGTTGGGTGTTCACTACATCTGTGAATATCCCGACGTGTTCCCTAACGATTTGCCTAGCATACCGCCTTATAGGCAAGTAGAGTTCTCGATCGATTTCGTTCCAAGGTTTTGTGTTGTTTCAAAGTCTCCTTACCGTATGACACTAACAAAGCTGAGATAATTCAAGACCCAATTGCAGGAATTGCTAAACAAGGATTTCATTAGGCCTAATGTTTCTTCATAGGGAACGTCTATCTTGTTTGTCCAAAAAAAGAATGATTCACTCTATGGAATGACTAACGAATGTTGAACTAAATCACAATGAAGAACAAGTATACCTTGCCTCACATTGATAACCTATTCGACCAACTGCAGTTTGTTTCTGTATTTTTGAATATTGATCTGAGGTTGAGGTATCACTCGCTGAGGATACAAAACTCAGACATTCATAAAATTACTTTTCGGATGCGGTACGGTCATTATGAGTTCATGATTATGCCCTTCGACTTAACCAATGCACCGGTTGTGTTTATGGACTTAATGAACAAGATATTTAGCCATTTTCTAGACTAGTTTGCAGTTGTGTTTGTGGATGATGTTCTGGTCTATTCTCCAGAAGTAGAGACTCATGCCTTACACTTGAGGACAGTGTTAGATACTCTGAGGCGACATCAACTGTATGTCAAGTTCTCTAAACACGAGTTTTGACTGAGCGAAGTTATATTCCTCGACCATTTGATTTCTAGAAAAAACATCAGAGTGGATCTTACCAAGGTAGAGACGATGAGTAGTTGGAAAAGGTCCAAGACAGTGACGGAGATCCAAAGCTTCTTGGGTTTGATGGATTACTATAAAAGGTTCATTAGGGATTTCTACTCCATAACTGTACCTTGGATAGAACTGACTAACAAGAAAGTCCTGTTCAATTGGAACCACGACTACGGAACGAGCTTCAATGAGTTGAAGACTCGTATGGTTTCTACTCTCGTGTTGAATCTATCTTCTGGAAATGATGGCTTCACGGTATATAGTGATGCTAGTGATGTGGGGTTGGGTTATACTCTGATGCAACACGACAATGTCAAAGATTATGCTTCTCGTCAACTGACCCATGATCTGGAGATGGTTGTCGTAGTGTTCGCTCTTAAGCTCTAATAACATTATCTATATAGGGAACTGTGACATCTAGGTCTGATTATCCATTTTTATTGTAAACCATGTAATTATTTGTAATATTGTATAAATAGTTTATTAATGGATAACCTGATGTTTATTGGTTGTGTGTGATTGTGGTTGATTTTTTGTGCACCTGTTTATGATTTGGGATCAATGTGGAGTCCGATTTGAGGATGCACAGTTGCCTCATTTTACGTGTCGTTCTTTCCTCTTTTCTTTTCTTCCTTTTTCTCCTTCTTTTTCTCTCACGAGTCACGCCCTTCCACCCATTCTTCGTCTTCGACTTCTTCTTTCTCTTCTTCCACCCATGTCACCAACGACGGAGGCCCGTGCCTCCCCATTTCATCCGACAGGATGGGTGACCGGTGCCAAGCGAGCTGTGGCGGAAATAAGAGAGGGAGGCAGGAGTGGGCAGAGGGAGAGAGCGGCGAGAAAGGAAAGGAAGAGAAGAAAGGGAGTAGAGGCGCGCGAGCCGGGAGGAGGTGGTGCGAGCTACTCGTGGTGTTCCACTGGTAGAAGAGGTTCACCGGAGTTTGTCGAGGCTTGCCGGAGTGTGGTAAGGGTCGCCAGAGGCCTAAGTCAGGTACGTGATCCTTTCCCCTCCCTCCGTTTAGCATTTTGTTAATAGTAGATTAATTGCATGAAAATCAAGATAATGCATGAGAAATCGTGGAAAAATAATGAAATGAATGGAAATGTGATGTATTGCTTGAGAATGTAGAGATCATGCGGTTAGGATTCATGTTTGGGGGGAAAAATGTGATTTTAGGGTTGAAGGCTACAGTAACCGTTCTTGAGCCCTTTCCCCTTGTGATTTTCGTATGAGTTGTGTGATTGATGAAATCATGTATGATTTGAGGGGTTTTGAAGTAGACTTGAGAGTCTACACCTCATGATTTTATGGAAATTTATGGTGTATGTTTGGGAGGTCCGATCGAGACTCCCACTTGGGGCGATTTTTCACTACCTGAACAGGGGTGTGCCCTGTGTGCGAAGAATTCGATATACCAAAAAAATTCGGTATGTCGAAATCCTAGCAAATTAGGCCAGGACCCAAGGTTCGGTAGATAGAAATTTCCCGGTCGACCGAAACAGGGGGTTTCGACATACCGAAAAATTTCGGTATACAGTTTTTGCCCTGTTTTTGAGAGGTTAAAATGTGAATTTTAATGAATGTTAAGTGGTTGTAATGGTATGGTGGGTTTATGTGAATGATGTTTGCCCAGTGTAACAATATAGAGGCATGTCGAACCCCAAATAAATGGATTTAGGTGTGGTTTTGGATTTTGACCCTGCAAATGAATGAAAAGATGGTTTTATGTGGTTTTTGGGCTTAAGACCCAATTTATGGTTTTAAATGTGGTTTTAATGACTTGAGTTGGGACCCCAGTGGTTTTTGGGCTTAAGACCCAATTTAGTGTTGTAAGGAAACAGAGTCCTGCAACGGAAAGAATGAAATGGAAAATGGTATTTGAAAAATTGGAAAAAGTTTTGAAATAGAACACTAATATTGCGTTATGAACAAGACTGTGGTTTCCGAACTTAAAACGGTGTAGGCTGAGCCTGGACCTTTGAGCCTAGTTGTTCGGGTCACCGCCGATGTAAGCTGAGCTTGGGTAGTTCTACCTACTTGTTTGGATCACCGAGCTCGTAGCGGTGTAGGCTAAGCTTGGACTTTTGAGCCTAGTTGTTCGGGTCACCGACGGTGTAGGCTGAGCCTGGGTCATTAGACCTAGTTGTTCGGGTCACCGATTGAGACGTCAAACAGAGACGTATCCCTGTGCACTTATGGAAATGAAAGTGAGGCCGGTTGGCTGGGGCGGTGACATCCCGCACGGGGAATCTCATCGCGGCAGTGCAGGAAGGAAGGGGAAGGATGTCCTCGCCTATTGCTCGTCTGCGTGGTTACCCCTGATCAAGGTAACAACAGTAAAGAAAAGTGGAAATGAATAAAGAAAGAGAAATGTGTTTTGGTCAGGATTGGACTTGTGAAATGGTCCTAAAATCCTGAAAAGAAATGATGATGTTTTAACCAGTTGCCAGCCAATGTT
>JAMKQA010174428.1:0-11533 GCA_024699735.1 Posidonia australis
GCGGAGGGCTCGCACAAGCTGCGGAGGGACGGGAACAGGCGGAGAGCTACTGCAGAGGCTGGCGGAGGCGGGAACAGGCGGAGGAGGCTGGAGGCACAGGCTGCCGTTTCGTCGATATTTGAAGGTAAGTGTCGGTCGACCCGTGTTTTCACAGTATTGATATTTCCGTCTTTCTCTCGACACTACCGACATGCACGACATGCCACCGACATTTCACGGACATACAGTAAACACAGATTTTCCCCTGAATGTCGTTTCTTCATTTTCAGATTCCGACATGTGTCGGCGAAATTTCGCCGACACATATCGATGTTACGAACACTGGTCATGATAAGCCTATTGTTGCTGCTGTGGTTGTCCATCAGGACTACTAAGTATTGCTGACGTGTTCCTTAGTTCATGACTCCTAACAGGTAGTTTAAGCCTCTTTTTCTTTTTCTTTTTTGATCGCCCATCCGACATAGCTGCCCTTTCTTCATAATCAGAATCCTCATTCTTGATTTCACCATCATCTGATTTCACATAAAAACTATTGACAGTATCAATAGGAGATGAAGAAATCCTCTCCTCCTCATCTGGATTCCAAGGAGGGTCTTTATCAGGTTTCCTCACGAGATCCTCAACTGCAGGGTTGACATTTGAGTCTATGGAATGAATATGAGCTTCCCTTGAGTGACAGTTAGAGATTTGATTTCTAGAATCTTGTGGAAAAATCGTATTAGTAGGAGGCAATACCTTAAAGATATCCTCATCAGAATACCAAGCCTCCTTCATGTCAATAATATTCTGGAATATCTCCTTTTTGGTGCCATACATGTGTATGTCTTCTTGACCTCTCATTGTATCCTCCACTTTGTCTCCATGCATTTCTTTCACAGGACCTTCATTGCAGTTACTATTAGTCACCTTCCTGCTAGCCATATTTAATGTCTCCACAGCTTCAATTTCAACTTTCAAGTGATCAATATCTGACTAGGGGTTAGGTGAACTGTCTTTGTTGGGCTGCATTTCTCTTTAAGTAGCTTTCAGTCCTACTTAAAGATCGCCTACCTGTATTGGGAATAAAGTCAGATGTTCTAATGAACCTTTCCTCCTCCTGAGCTTCTGACAAGACAGAGGCATTCGTTGTATCCAACCCCTTGGCAGGACTATTAATCCCCTGTTTCCATTGTTTTGAGATGCTTTCATAGCTGCAACTTGACCAATATCTGAGGGAGGAATGGACTGATTATTAGCAACACCATTAGCAACATGATGAGGTAAAGCTTGTGGCCTCATCATTCTCCTTCCTCACAACCCAAGACACTAAACCTGTTTGCCAGGGTCAAATCCTCAGTATCATCCTCCTCCTGACTTCTATGTTGCTCATCCAATGTATTATGATTCTTCAAGATATTCTTTTCAGGAGCCTCTTCACATTCAGTATTCCTAGTATCAGTTGTAATAAGCCTTCTGGTAACCCATTCTTTAGAGCTTTCACCAGTTTTAATGGGCAGCCCTCCACACCCGGGTGCATTCTCCCTTGTCAAAGGCATTCCAAAACTTTGATTGCATCTGTCACCTTCTGAGCAGTTACAAGATCATTTTAAAATTGCAAATCTTCCTTCCTAGCTCTTCTTCCTTCCTCCGATTCCATATTCTTGTCTCCTTTGGTTCCAATTTTCAAACCAACAACGCAAAGCTTTCTATTAAGCCTCTTCGTAGTGTTCCTTGAGATAGAGCCAAAAGGTGCCTTATGTTCCTTGTTTTGCTCAACTTCCACTTGAGTCTTTTCTTGTGCTTGTGACTTCAAACTCTTCTGACAGCAGTCCTTAGGCAGATGTCTAATCATGGAACAATACTGACCGAAGGGAGGGAGAGAGTTCCCATAATCAACTACTTGTTCTATGAGCTCCCCTCCATTGTGAATCGTGATTGATTGCTTTCTAGGTTTGGCAAGATCCATCTCCACACAAATATAAGAGCACCCTGGCCTGGTAAACTTTGTCACATCGTTATGAACACAAAGAAATTTACCCAACATGCACGCAATTGATTGAATGGCACCTGGATCATGTAGGTGAGCTTTAAGTGTAGGTAAACCAACCCACACTAGAGCACAAGTAGATTCATTACCTGGAGAGAAGCTAGGCGACCACCTAAACACTCTCATCCTCTTGCCTTTGATAATCCAGCTGCTCTTAATATATGCCTTAACAAAGTCCTCCCTGTTCAAGAACCTTATCAAAGCATGTCTGGAATCAATGGCTACCGGGAAGAAATCCTCACAAAAATTCATTGCACTTTTGAGAGCATTGAGAATATCCATCATAGTCTCTCCAGTGTGAATTTGCGTATGAGAGTCCAGGTGAAAGTTGTGGACTTCTGAGAAACCTCTTACACAGAGAATTGTAGTACTTCTTTGCCTTCCTTCATAACTGGACTTCAAATTGGTATACCAGGGAAGTGTGGAGCTTGATGGGTTGCCTTAGTAGCTTCAGCAAATGAAAGCCACTTGGTCTTTCCTGGATCAGCCTGCGTGTTCCTGAAGGTAGGTGGGGATTGCAAAGGATCAGTGGAAGCTTGATTGGGCCGTGCGTTACTAGGGTTCAATGCCTGAATGTGTTTGGTAGCCATATAGGAATCATTGTGCAGATCGCCAATAGTCAGGTCAGGCAGTTTCCAGGGATCCCCCGTCACCCCTAGGGATCCAATGGAGAGGATAAACCATGCTCCAAAGGAAACAGTGGGGGAAGCTGGGGGTCAACTGGATGAACAGTGACGGAGGGACTACTTTGGCGGTGAAATTTTCAAATCTTCGATGGCAAAATTTTAGTCCAGCTCAAGGAAAGTTATAAATCTACCATCCTAATGTCTTCTTTCTACCCTAACATAACCACTATGTGAAGCTAATACTATAAGTTTGCTGACACTCATCTTTCAGACCTTTGCAGTGTTATCTGGAGTTCACAGTCTAGTTGTGTGCGTCATGAGAAGACTGAGGGGAAAAGATGATGGTAAGATATCATGGTTCACAATGCATTCCTTTCATGAGCAGCAAATTTCTTTTTCAGAACTAAGTTTGTATTGTTGCTTGCAGTGATCAATGCAGGTGTAGCCGGATGTTGCACTGGGCTTGCCTTAAGTTATCCTGGTAATTAAGATCTTTAACATAATTTCTGACAAAATGAACCTGCCTACTTTTCTCTTATATTGTATGTGTGCAATAGGTATGACACTATTCGTACATGGCAGCATCGCATTAGAATCTCTTATTGTGTATTTGATCTGCCATTTCATCCCAGTGGGATGTTAAATGTTCTTTGTAAGTTTTACTATTAGTTGACTTATATTTAGGAGAAGATTTTTCTAGGTTTGATGATCATTTCAAACAGTTTACTTTCCAACTTATCCATTACAGCCTTTTGCTGAAAATTTATGGGAAACAAGAATATGAGCATAACTGAGCACTTTTGACTTTGTGCATTCCTATACTCCACTTAGCCTATGGTTGGAAAACCAGAAACCAATTAAGGCATCTGCATGAATGTTGCTCTGGGCCTCCAGTAGGTTGCAATTAAAGTATACCCCACTTCAGCTCCAACTTACCACCACAAAGCATAGTCTCCTAAAACCTTGTTAGTTTCTCTCATCCTTTACATCCTAACATTGAAAACTAGAAATAGTCAACACCAAGTTGCCATTGATACCATGTTAGCATGGCATGTGAGTGACATTCTTTAGCAATTATCCATTTTTTATTGGTGTATTCCTTTTTGACTACCAATAATTATTTTCTTTCAGGGGCACCTCAGTTGCTGCTTCAGAACTGTCTTACTTTTGGAGCATTCTCATGCATAATGGAACGATTTAATACGCAGCAGCCTGCCTTGGCAAGTCCTATGTCAAAGCGTGATTTTGTATCGAACTGTCCTGTTCTTCCACCATTCACACTCTCTCTACCTGATAATGTCGTTGAGGGCTTCTCCATGTTTTGCAAGTCACTACAAACATCAAAGCGAGTCAGTCACCCGCGATTATAAGCTTTCTCGTCAGAGCTTGGATGATAAGGTTATTCCCAGCGTATCACCTTAGGAGTAAGGAGGGAGGCTTAACTCTTGGCCTGTGTAAATTGTTTTGACTGTATTATCCGTTTTCTTTTAATGTTATTGAGCACTATTTACGAAGTAGTTCAATTGGGAAAAATATTATTTTACTCCCTCTGATCCTCAGACTTGAGATAAGGTTAGCTACTTCAAATGCTTAAGTTCCTCTTTGGATATAAAATAAGAAAATTGGGAATAAGTAGAATGTAGTATTGGTATTTAGATAGTATTATTGTTTAATTTGGAAGTAATTTTTTTTAAAGGTGAATTTGTTTGTATAGGAAGATATTTTGATTTGAATGAAAAGTAGAATGAGTATCAGAATAAGTGTTGGAATAAGTAGAAAATATGTAGATTAATAATAATTAATTTTATTATTAAGATATATTTAATTAAAATATAAATACATTTAGATATTATATTTAAGTAGGAAATATGTGGAAATCCAAAGAGGACTGGGTAGGGGACTAATTAGCAATTGACACGGTAGTCTGCAATTAATCAGATGATTAATCACTCAAACATTTTTAATTTATTTAATGATTAATTACTCTAAAGAATGCATGGACATTGATTAACTAGGATCTGATTTCTATAGAAGATCATGAACAAATTTCCGATAGGAAAATAGAATCCGACCCAGCTTTACGTTAGCAATACAACCATGGTATGGTTGCCACGACGTGGCCTTGAAACGGAAGAGGTTCGCCGATCTGGAGTTTTTATTGTCATTTTAAAACGAGATACGGAAGAGAGTAGAAACCCCACTTGTTCCATTGGCGACTGTTATGCTACTCATTAACTTGGAGAATCATTCGGAAACAATGGTTTGTGCGGATATTTAGATTGGAGCCGGTCTCATTGGAGTCACAACATTTACTTGTTCTCATTCAATTGCTAGTTTAGCTTTGCTGTGCTACGTATGCCTTGGAATCTTTTGTGATTTCCTCTGAACCACGTACTTTTGCTTTAAACTTCATATGATCTTTAAACTTCTTCGGTAATGGGATCGACGCTGCTTTTGACTTTATATGTAAAATCAAGCATGTGAGTTTATCTGCAATTATTCTCCCAAATATATGTTTGGCTTTTCTTTGTGTAACGACTCAGACCTTAGATTGTATTTTAATCAACTAATTAATTTAGATTTGAAGATCTAGTGTGTGTAGTGAGCATGACTTATTAGCACGAACTGTATGCGCAAGGTCCTAGTGCGACTTGCCAGTGTAGTTTATTACCAGCATGAATTGGTGGTGTGAAGAATTCAGTATTCAAAACTTAAGACTTAAATTCCATTTTTGTGAATTTGACGTCGCATCGAGTTTCGAAAATCGTATTTTGGTGTCCTGAGTCTGAGATACTGTATGGATCTTCATGGTGACCTTGAGGATTGTTTCGGAGCTGTGGAGGATTATGGGAGTACTTGAGTGGTCGTTTCCCTCTAGCACGAGTCATTTGAACTGCTAGTGGTTGTGTGGCTATAATTCTGTACTCGTGACATTACATGCACATGGTAATGGCCTGGGAGATGATAGTCGTAAGGTCCTAGAGTTGGTGCGTGGGTCTATGGAGTGTGGGACTCATACTCATGCATATGCGTCCGTGGGCTTTAGAAACGCATGTGGGCCTCTAAGTTGTGGTTTCCCTTACATTTTTATATATAATATTATATATGTAGTATTTATATATGTGTGGGGAGGGAGAGAGAAGGAATTCTCGATTTTTCCTCCCTCTTCTCTTCTCTTTTTCTTTCTTCCCTACTGTTGTCGAGAGAGAGAGAGAGAGAGAGAGAGAGAGAGAGAGAGAGAGAGAGAGAGAGAGAGGGAGGGAGGGAGACACTAAGAGTGGGAGAGGGGGAGAGAGAGGGTTGATGTGGTGTCGTCGCGTGGAGGTGGCCTATTGATGAGCGGGACACTCATTGTGAACGTTTGTGAGGTACACACCTCTCACAATCCTTTTCTTGCTCAATTCGATTCTAAGGAGCATGTTAGTGTGGAATGGATGCGTATGGATGTCATAGATGTTTTTAGAGAATTTTAGAGGATTTCATAGCTTTTTATGGCATTTTAATGGTTGTTGTTGCACTGTGGTTTTGGTCTAGTGTAGACCGTGATTTTGGAGCAGTGATTTCGTGATTTTGGTCTAGAGTACACTATAATTTTGAAGCAATAGTTCTGTGATTTTGGTTTAGAATAAATCGTAGTTTTGGAACTAAGGCTCAGTGTTGGCTTTCGTGTTTTTTGATGTGCGGTGATGGATGTTCTAGATACTATTGAGAGTATTCAGACACTGTTGGTTGTCTGATCTACATAGAGAGTCTGTGGGATTAGACAATGTGTTTTGGGTTCATTTTAGACTTGATTTGGCATGAGTAGCCACTTCAAGTGTGTAAATGGTTTTTGAAAAAGGACATGCATATAGTTTTGAAAAGAAAGAAAAGAAAATGGTTTTATATGCATGGTTTTGGAGGTTTTGTTGCCTACCAGGCAGCGGTGGATTATCTGGACTTGGTGTTGCGATATCTAGGTGAGATGCCTGTGGTTGTTGCTGGTGGCGTGGTTATGCTTGTTTCATCAGCATTGATTGTTGAGTTGTGGTATATTTTGGTGGGGTGTGTGTTGGGTAACCTTTCAGTAGTTACTCATGTATGTTTGGTTTGGTATTTTCGTAGGTGTAGGATAGGAGTAGGAGTTCACTAGTACATGAAGAGTTAGAATCATCCGACCACACATCAGAGATCTTGGTAAGTGTTAGTAATTTTATTTTATTTTAGTTAATAGTATTTTTATTTATGTTGCTTATAATTGAATTTAGTTTCATAGTTAGTGTAATTAAAAAAAAGAGTGTAGCTAGGTTGAGAGCTAATGATTTGGGATCGGTTGTTACAGGTGGTATCAGAGCACTAGGTTACTTAAGAGTACTAACTTAAAGATGTCTGATAGGTGACTCTGTGGATAGCAATTTCTACATCTTGTTTTGTTGATTTTCTCGTTTAGTGCAATGTGAAGCTACATTCGCCTGCTTGGGGCGGTTCACTAATGTTCTTCAACTCCACGGAGTGTGGTGTTGGTGCTGTCCATTAGTTTAGTGAGGATTAAGCACCATGTCATTATGAGAGTGGTGGCTGTTGCTTTCTAGGCAGGACTCAGTGTTGGAACGTAGGGTTAAAGACCTTGCCGTGTATGAGATTAGATGAGTCTTGTCGCCTAGAATCGTGTACATCTGTTGTGCGTATTGATCTGCCTAACGAGTTTTGGCTGCGAGAAGGCAGGACGTTTGTTGGAGAGATGCTTTGGTTCCTTTAAGGGGGTTAGGCATCTTGCGTTAGCCGACCAAAGGACGTATTATCCTTGGCACCATCTATTGTAGGGTGACTTTGTGTTTTGTTGTGGAGGGTGAGATGCAGTAGGTGACTGCCTCTTGTATGGCCCTCCATGTTTGCTGTTGTCTGTTTTATTGTGGTTGGTGATGAGGATGCTTGAAGTTTCATCCTCCTGTTGTTGTTTCTGGGTGACTCGATGGGTCCTTAGATGTTTGTTGTTGTGGGTTGTTTATTTTTGGGTGAGTTGGTGGCTCCTAGACGCATGTTGATTGCTGTGTGTTGCTTGGTGTAACTTGTTCGGACGTTCAGTTTGGTTTTGCTTGATTGTGGTTTGGGTGGCTTGGTGCCACTCGAGTGGCAAGGATTTTCTCTGATTTGTTTCCTTGTGGAGTTTTGGGTGTTGCTGTGGTGGAAATTGGGTGAGTCAGTGGGGATTGGTTCTCCATCTCGCTGTTGGCACCATGAGCAGATAAGCCAGGAAGGAGGAACGACTCATGTTGGTATGGACCTGGTCTCCTAGGAGTTACCTTGAGTTAAGAACTCATCTAAGCTAGACTCCCAAGTGGCTCTTACCGTTAGATTGTGGAGGTCCCTCTAGAAGCAGTGACTCGTGGCTTTGGACTAGGGACTGTAGGAATATGACGTGAGCTTCACGATTAATAAGTAATTGAAGTGTATTTTAGTTGTCTCACGTCTAGACCTGCAAGACTGGCATAGCAGTGGAGGTTGAGCTTTAGATCCAGTGGAGTGTCGGTCTAAGAAGTTGTTCTTGGAGACAGATAGTGCTTAGGTTTGCTAGCCTGCTAGTGCACTCTAAATCTGCGAAGAGTTTGTTGTGTCTTAGTAGCTAGATTTTTCTCTTGTACCTTAGATTCGAGGAATTTTCTAAGGTACTGAGAGGTGCTACTGAGCACGTGGTGTGCAAATTGGGGTGTTTTTACTTAGGTTGAGCATCAGAGTAGTGCGGCGGTTACTGGTGGGAGTTGGTTGCTCCTGGTTGCCTTTGTATTTCGATGTGTCTGGTAGAGAAGCTCTCAATGTCTTGCGACTTTGGGAAACACTATCGTAAACTTATGCTTGGCGATTTGTGTTTGGAAGGGACTCCTAACCAAGGAATAGTGGAGTTTGACTTGGAGAAAGTCGTGTTTTTGGTGTTGTTCTAAACTTCGATAGGGTAAAATAGCTTAGCGGAGTATAGTTTTCACTTGCTGGTCCTGGAATTTTGAGTGACACTACTGTGTTGGTTGTCTGGAGTCGTGAGATTGACATCCGAATTTGGTTCCCTTGACACTTTGCCATGAGAATTTCAGGGGCAAAATTACTTTAAGGGGGTCAGGGTGTAACGACTTAGACCCTAAATGGTGATTAGCACAAATTGCCAGCGCAATAAGTTAGCGCGACTTGCCAGTGTAGATTGCCAATGCAGTTTACCAACGTGAATTGGTGTCATGAAGGATTCAGTATTTAGAACCTAGGACTTAAATTGCATCTTTGCGAATTCAGTGTCGTGATCAAGTTTTGGACATCGTATCTTGGTGTCCTAAGTCTAAGATACTGTATGAACCCTCATGGAGGCCTTGGAGATTGTTTCGAAGATGTAGAGAGTTGCGGATGTGTCAGGTGGCCATTTCCCACTAGCATGAGCCGTTTGAGCTGCAAGTGGTTGTGTGATTATAATTTTATACTTGTGACCTTGGATGCATGTGGTGATGGCCTGGGAAGTGTTAGTTGTGTGGTCCCAAAGTTAGTGCGTAGGTCTGTGGAGTGTGGGACCCGTACTCGTGCGCACGCGCTTGTGGACCGTAGAAACGTGCGTGGGGCTCTTTCTCAGCCATTGTTTCCCTCACACTTTTATATATAATATTATATATGTGTGTGTGGTGGGGGGAGGGGGAAAGGGAATTCTCAATTTCTCCTCCTCCTCCTCCTTCTTCCTCTTCTTCTTCTCCTCTTCCCTCCTACTGTCGATCAATCGATTGATAGAGAGAGAGAGAGAGAGAGAGAGAGAGAGAGAGAGAGAGAGAGAGGGAAAACAGAGAGAAGGAGATGATGGGAATGGGTCGAGGTGGAAGGGAGGACGTCGTCGCTCTTGGAGGTAGCCATCGGTGGTCAGAGTTGTCTGTCGACGTCAGCGACAAGTACACATCTCCTATAGAACTTCTCCTTTTGCTCAATTCATTTTCTAGGGGCATGTTAGTGTGGAATGGATGTGTGTGGATGCCATAGATGTTTTTAGAGGATTTCGAAGCTTTTTATGGCATTTTAATGGCTACTGCTGCACTGTGGAGTGCACAGTAATTGTGTGCTTCCATCTCAGTTTTCTCGAGCTACAAAAGGTAGATTTTGATGATTCCTGTCCCAAACTGTAGAGCTTGACGAGTTTTTTAGTTTGGTATGTGATTTACGATTTTTGGTTGCTCGTATGATTTAGCTTCAAAAATTTAATCTTGACTTATACTATTCAATTAATTAGTTTTCTTGATGTTTTCGTGAGATTGACTTAGTGGAATCTCATGTTTTTGGTACCAATTGGTAGAGTGCGCGATTCTTTATGTTTTAATATATTGTATGTGTGATTTGGTTGGCCGAACGAGGTGCAGTCGGAGGTGGAAACTTTGGCAGTTCAGTGGGTGTGCTGTAGGTCGTTGGCCCTCTATTTTAAACTGCGAACGAAGAAGATGGGCGCGAGTGGCAGACAGATGTGGTGCATGCGACTGGAGTGCGTGAGTGCTAGGTGCGAGTAACTAGCGTGAATCGCACACGTGAATCATCGACGCGAGTTGGGCAATGCAAATCATTTGCAGCAAATGTTAGAAGTGTTTTTAAAGATTTTAATATGATTTAGTAATGCATTAATATGGTAAATGAGAATATAATGATAATAAAGATTAGGATGATTATTAGAATGATCTTAGGGATTACCTAAATAAATTAGCAAGATCTTACATTAACTGAAGATAGACTAAAACTTAAAGATACTAGGTTCTCCTTTGAATGGTTTAGATGGACATTAGGATTAAGGTTTAACCCTAGGATTAGTTGGTGCTTGGCCTTGTAGTTACATGGAGCTGCAAGGCTTCTGCATTGGTTTCTGTGTAGTCCTTCTAGGTTTGTTTTATGATCAGATGGTGTGTTTTTCCTTAACTTTTGTCTAGCTGTGATTTTGGACTATGTTTTGAGTCAGTTTTAGTAAGTGATTTCAAAAGAGGCTTTTAAATGATTTTTGGGAAGAAACGTGGAATGTTTTTGATAAGGTTTTCCTAAGGATTTGGAGACATGATTTTGGATTGGTGGTTTCTAGTCATAACCTTCTATGTAATGTCTTTGTGGTGTCTTAAGATGATTTTTGAAATAGTTTTGAAAATGATTTCAAAGAGGATTTGGAAAAGAAAATGCATCGATTTGCAAAAGTTGTGGGGAATGTTTTACGGTGTTTTCTGTATATAGTGAGACCAAGACACTGAGGCAAGTGTTCGTCGGATTCTAGAGATGTGATACTCCTAGATTATCATTCACGAGACTAATGTTGAGGTCCACAGGTCGAGGTATCGATAGGACTTGGAGGTATGATACTTTGCTTGTTTTGGTTGTCAAAGGCCGAGGGTATTGTTTAGACTTAGTGTATCATGACCGCAGATCCTAAGGGGTATGAAACCTCTAGGTAGCTACATAATACGCAGTATAGTTTGGGTGCTGAAACTAGTAGGAACCACGTAGTTGAAAGACCATACCGACAAAGGTCGGGAACGCGTCCAAGGTTGTGGTTGTCGAGTTACTGTGACTGTGGTACTACAGGGTGCAACGTGGAGGACCGGATTATCCTTAGTGCTGATGTTGACTAGGTCTAGGGTTGGAGTCTTTAGGTGCTCAGGCACTAAGGGGCATCAAGTGACGCACCTCGTGTGTGTGAACTATGTGATTTATTGAAGCTACGTGATAGGATTCAATACGGGGGAAGGAGGTAGAAGAGATGGAGGATCATGCACAACACTAGGTTTTACGTGGTTCAGCCTAAGCCTACTCCACGAGCGTCTTCTGGTGGTTTCACTAGTTTTCTCACACACTGTTACAAGGTTACAGCACTTATTTATAGTGCAACATTAGGGCACAAATCACCCCAAAGACT
>JAMKQA010174429.1:0-10794 GCA_024699735.1 Posidonia australis
AATCCTCACCAGCTGCTTGTGGCCAGGTCGATCACCTGTGGCCAGGGTGATGCGACCAGTATGGATATGGAAATAATGGATTTATGTGGTTTTGTGTGGAATTGTGTATGTGGACTTGTTTCTAGCCCGGGTTGTGGCAAATTGTGCCTTTGGTTTTTAAATGATGTTTTGGGCTAGGAAACTAGATGAAATGATTTTTTTTCTCCAGTGTTGAGAGTAAAGGCTTTGAAAGAGCATGAGATTTGAAAGAAAAGAAAAGAAAAGTTTGGAAAGCCATTACTTTCTGAGTTTTAAGAATTGCATATAAGGGTTTAAAATGATGCTTTCTGGCAAGGTTTTCTGTGTTTTTGGTGTTTTTTTTGGGGCGCGTACTGGTGGCATTCTTGTCACTCACGCGTGTTTTCTTGTCCCCTTGTTTTCAAGTGCTGAGCTGTAGGAGCAGTCTTCTCTGGTGCAACTTTTCGAGCCACACTTGCCGCACACAAGTCTGGGTAGTTAGCTTTATTTATTTTAATATTGCTACTTAGTTGCATTTAATTGTGTTTCGGTAGTTCTCATACTGTTGTGTAGCACTGGGGTGTTACAAGCAGGCGTACAACTTTCCAGCCTAACTGAGAGCAAACAAACAATTGAGCTAAACAAGCAAACAATCCAGATAATGAACTCATTAAGCAAGCAAAACAGTAAATGTAGATAACAAGCAACTAAAATCACAAGACATGCATTTCTTGATAAAAAAAAAGGTCGTTCTTAAATAACTAAATTGCTCGCAATAATAGAGTCCATCACAATAGTCATAATTATCACAATTTTGCTTCGATGAATTCTTTTTGTTTGCATATGGACTTGTTCAACAGGATTTTCGCCAATTACCTTCTGCTAGGGGCATTTCAGCTACTCTTTGGTCGAAAGTCACATATCATGTGCCTGACAAAACATCAACTTACTATGTAACTAAACTAGAGCCTTCGACCAAGGGCATGTAAGTTGCTTTGTGGAAAGGTGGACTGTTTTGAGAAGGCTTGATGCGAATTGTTGTCCAAACGATGGTCAGGTGCACATTCTCATGGAGAAGTGACATTCATAGTGGCTCCTACAAAGCGACAACTACAATAGGACATTGTATCGAGTCAAGTAACACATTTGGGGCATCGTTGTCATGTTAGAAACACTCTGAATTCATGATGGCATTGGGCATAGACAACAGATCCCCAACTGTTCCAATTGATATTCCCCACAGCAGCGACGATCCGGGGTGCACTATTACTTGAATAAGATCCCCTTGGCGAACATCTGTTGGCTAAACCAGTTATCTGGACCTCCAAGCTTTCTTTTGTTCCCTTCTTTCAGCAACATCCTTAGCTTTCCGATACCATGGGCATGTCAGTTGCCTTTTGGTATTCATCTCCTATTACCAAGGGTATGTCAGCTGCCTTTTGGTATTGTTCTCCTGATATCGGTATTATGTCATCTGCCCTCTTGGTATCTTTCCTTCTGTACCATCACCGACTGCCTCTTGGTTGGCGTGTTCACTTTCTGGATTTCCGAACCATCACCGCCTGCTTCTCGAATAATGTGTTCAGTTGTCCTCCCTCTGAACTGTCACCAACTGCCTCTTGGTTGGCATGTTCAATTTTCAGATTTCTGAACCATCGCCGACTGCTTCTCGGATGATGTGTTCGGTTGTCCTCCCTCTGAACTGTCACCGACAGCCTCTTAGTTGGCGTGTTCGCTTTTTGGATTTCCGAACCATCACTGCCTGCTTCTCGGATGATGTGTTCGGTTGTCCTCTTTCTGGACCGTCATCGACTGCCTCTCGTTTGGCGTGTTCGCTTTTCGGATTTCCGAACCATCACCGCCTGCTTCTCGGATGATGTGTTCGGTTGTCAAACTGGGAAGGGTCTTACATTGTGGTGGTTGCATATCTAGGGAATGCTTATCGATTGTCCTAAAACAAGATAGATTTTCCTGACTCCTGGAATGCAATGCTCTTGAAAAGGTACTACCCTTGATCAATCAATCTACACCTAAGAGTCCTAAGACCTAACCCTAAGCTGGAAAAGAAGGTCACCCCTAGAGCCTACAAGGAAATAGATACTTAGGGTGACCCACACTTTGTCTTGTGCCCTTACATACACTGCACGGGGAGATAAGAGTGAGGCGAGCTTGGAGCTATGGCATATCATAAATGCCGCTCACCAGGCATAACGTAGCATCCTAGTGTAAGTCTGAGAGCCAGTGACGGGTGAGAGTCCCATCGTGTACAACACATTTGTCTTACCATGAGGTTGCATCAAGTCCTATCGTGTGTGTCAAAGACCCAACCATACATCACATCAAGCAACAGACATCCGCCTTTGGAGTCTTGACTATGTACACAGACACAACTCTGGCTAAGCGGCAAAACCCAAATTTGGTAAAGGAAGGGTTCACTCCCTCACTTTGTTCTTTTTTCGTAGAACTCCTTTACTTGCCAAGTCGAGTTGTGGGTCAGTGGTCCTTTCCCAAGAGTGTTGGTCACACTCGAGGATAGAAAATACTTGACCACAATAAATTGTATTCATGTATCTTGCATATGTCGATATGGCTAGAGACCACCTGTACCTTGCCAGCCTAACCTGTCATATGGACCATTCATTGCATATTGAGTGTTGACCTTGCATTCGTGTCTTTGTTTGCTTGAACCATGCATCCATGTATTTAGGAATCATGCATTAGAAGTGGAGGCACTAATGAGGCATTGTTCTACAAGAGAGTTAGAAACCCTTAGGATTGTGATCCTTCCAGAATCAGTTAAGTCCCACCTATCCTTTTGCTATTCCAATCCGAGTAAGCTCTCAGACAGGAAGTCGCAATTCCCTTTTTATTTTTGATCGGCGCCAAGGTACTTGCCCCACAATCATTCCCTTTTTACTCCTGGTCGGTGCTAGGGTTACGTACCACAACTATCCTTTGTTTCTGCCCCGTTGAAGTGATATCTCTACATGGTTGACATGGCCTTGACATCCGGCTGTGACACATAGCTCCGAAATCAGCTAGACCCGTCCATGACTGAGCCTTCAATATGATGGCAATGTTAAATGAACTACTTGATTGTGACACATTGCTCTGAAACCAAGTTTGTTCCCTCCTTTTATTCTTCCATTAATGGTCCAAACGTGGTGGACCGTTTGAGAGCGAGAATCTCTTTCCAGAAAATTCTTGATGGGAATATCATCTTACCTTGGACCCAATCTTGTTCCAAGATCATCTCCAAGGAGGGGTATTTGTAGATATCCCATTTTCGCATTTTCTAGAGTCCATATAGGATAGGAACCTTTGAAGCGTCCCAGATCACAGGATTGAGGATTTTCTGCTCTATCTTCTAGATATTTCATGTTTTCCTTGAAAACATTCTTGATTTTACTTGGTTTGAGGCTGTTAGCTGTGGTAGTGCTAACCTGCTCAAGTTAGTGGTCGACTTGAGTCCCTTGAACATTTTGGTGTCGCTAGCTATGGTAGAGCTAACACTCTCATTTTCTTCAAATTGGTCGCAGATTTGAGTACCTTGAACTTAAAGAAGATGTTTTTATGATTTCATGAGATTTTTGAGTATTTTCCGGGCTTTTAAGAAACTTCTCTGAATTTAACATAAAATACAGGGGGTAAAATGCAAAAGACCCGATGATGTCTTCAAGAATGACGACTAATCTAGACGCCACTTTAGAAGGCGACAGATCTCATTGCCTCTTTCATGGGCGACTATATTTGGCACCACCTCAGCAGGCACCTGATAACTTTGATGCTCCCCTCGTAACGACATGTCATCTTAGTCTTTAATATAATATATGGGACATTTATAAATATTATCATGATTTTTCCCATGATTATTATAATTTCTAGGATTTTCTAAGTATTTATCTATATACGGAATATCATATAAATCCTTATTAATGCCATTAAACTTTTAGAATAATGGATGACATTAAGCTTAATATCATATATTTTTATCATGGTCCAAAACTAGATATGATATTAATTAGCATTTTCTCAATGCTAGAATTATCTATAATTTAAAAAGATAATTTCGACATGTGCTTAATTTCTAAATATTTATTTAATTTCGAGGCTAGAATTTGTTATAGATATATTTAATTCTTGTAATTATTGGAGATTTTATCTTTTAAATTCGATTTTAACTTTGAATTTGGATTTAAAATTTGATTTTAAATTCAAATACATTCTAGAATATTCTAGTGATTTCCAGAGAGTTTGAAAAAGTCAGAACAAGTCGTTTACAATTGCTAGATATTTGTTGAGACGGTTTTGGATTTTAGTTTTAAACAAGGAGATATTTAAAACTTGGCACCTGTATGGGCAACGACTAAACTCATTAAGATATTTTTGGCTATTTTCTCACAATGAAAATTAGAATATCTAGGGCTATCGCTTGTCCCTGAGGTAACACATCCAAATGTGTCGCCATTTCCAAGGGCGACGAGGTCAAAATATCTCATTTTCGAATTGATTGCTTTTAAAATTCGTTTTGACGAGATTCCTCATGTCTTGGCCTCTATAAATATACCCCTAGACCCCCTAAGTCAGGCGAGGCCTTCTGATTCTGAGAGAGTCTGTTCTAAGAGAGAGAAACATGGTGAAGCCCTGTCGAATTCTCGCAAGGAGCCTCCCCTGATTTTCTCTTCAATCCCAACTCTTGTTCGTGCCTTTACTTCCTCATCCATGTTGCATTGATAAGGGTGAAGGGAGTATCATTCAATTAGTTCTTTTTCATTGTATCACTGCGTTTCATATTAGACCCATAACATATGCATACAGGGACAACCCTCGGTTAGTATTTAGGTCCTTTAGTCATGTTTTTTTCATGTTCTTTTGATTTTTGTTTACTTCACCTTAGCCTAATCCAGATTTGTTTATTTTGAAGGAAAAAAAACGAACTATGTTGCACGAGGAAGCCATCGAACAACATTCTGCCATTGATTCGGTGAGTTGGTGAATCCACGACCTTAACGTCAACATCAGATCAGGAGCAAACACAAGGAGATTTCATCTTTCTCTTCCTACATCTACAGCAACAAATTACTAAAAAGGCATAATTTTGAAAATTAAGATATCAAAATATCCAATACAAATTTATTAGCCAACATTGACCAAATCAATCCTGAAAAATCATACTCGTAATTGAAAGATATTTTAATTAATTTTCAAATTCAAAATCCACTTAAAATGTTAAGTAAATTGGATTTCAAAATCAAATCTTTAATAATTACGAAAATGTCTGTCAAGATCAAGGATAAATCAGTTTTAACATAGATTGGCAATCATGTAGATATTATGGACATTATCTTTTTCTTTCGCATTATCTTGAATTAAATATAAGCTATAACATTAAAATGTGATAACCTATCATAAAATCTCATTTTTGGTAAAAATAAAGATAAGTAATCTTATTTATCAAGCCATCCAAATAATTTTTTGGAATTATTTGGCATTTATAATGATTTATATGATATTTGTAGATATTTAAATGTTAGAAAATCATAGAAATTATAATAATTATGGAAAAAATTATGATAACATTTATAAATGTCCCATTTGTTATATTAAAGCCTGAAATGACAAATTATGTGGAGAGAGATGTCTAGGATTCTCGTTGCCTGTTCATGCAGTGACAAGATTCATAGCCTGTTTAAGAGGCGACTAGTTCTGTCGCCTATCACACTGGCAACATTCTAGTCTTTTACAACATATCCCTTGTCTTTTATCTTATTCCAAGAGATGCAATAAAATCGGGAAAACTTCAGAAATTCCATTGGAAAATTTGGAAAATGGTTAGAGATTCTTAGCCACGTGATCTAGAGTGCCTCAAAGGTTTATAACCTAAATGAACTCTGGGAAATGCAAAAATGAGATATCTACACAACCCTTAAACTTCCATGAGTGTCAGCACAGTACCACAACCACTCAACACCAAGAAGGCTAGCAATCTACTAATCCAGGTGTAGAATGTTGCGAAACCTACGTTTCCTACTAAACGTAGGAGACTCAACGTCTAACGACCTATAATTCCATTAAAATATCTTACCAAAACACCACTTCCAAAACTGAGTCGTTATATCTAACCCCCTTAAAGGAATTTCGCCTTTGAAATTCTCAAGGTAAAACACCAAGGGCACAAAATTAGGACATCGAGTCCACGACCCCAGCCAACCAGCACAATACTGCCACATAGAACTCATGACCTGTGGGAGAAATCTACGCTTCACAAAGCCATTTTATCCTACTTATGTCTAGAGCGACACCAAGGACTCAGCTCTCCTTGAGTACAAACATAGCCAAATCCCTAAGTGAAGTCCCTTTTGCACACAAAATCTCCACTCAAAGACTCTAAAATAGTGTCTTCTAAAGTCACAGAGCCTCTTGAGCACCTCTAAAGACACGCAAAACACAGGATTGACCAAGTGTAGCCAGTTTTCACTAGCATCCACTACACTACTCTGATGCTCAACCTGATGACATGCAAAACACAGGAGGATGGAACTCCGAGCATACCCCCGCACCCACCACAAGGACAACAACAACCACACTTTGAGAAGCCTCACGCTTCACCAAGATGCGACAACAGGAGGACAGAGCTGCAAGCATCCTCCCACACCGACACCAACCAACCAAGGATAGACGATGACCAAGAAAAACCAACAAATAGCAAACACTAGCAAGAACATGCAGTAGACAAACAACAATAGACAAATAAAATACAAGCAGCAACAACCATTGAAAGTACATTAGAGGTTGGCAACTATTGCACCCTCTAGGCGCCTCTGCCACTACACCCTACCTCCATGCAGTTGTAGCATGCCAAGCAGACCAGGACCCACAACAGATGTGTGTAACCTCTAGGCAACACGACTCACCTGGCCTCTCACATCACAAGGTCTCCTACCCTACATGCCAACATTGAGCCTTGTCCAGAAAACAACTGCCACCACTTGCATGGGCAATACGGTGCTCCAGCCACACAAACTCGTGGATAGTACCAACCACTATGCTCTATGGGGTTGAGGAACTCAAGTGAATCTGTCCACAAGAGCGAATGCAACTTTGCACTTCGCTTCCACTACCCTATAAAGCCATTCCACCAAGTTGGTGATCTTGAGAAATCCAACTACTAAGAAAACTTCAAACAAGTTGTCGATGTCCATCTCTAATCGAAAATGTAGACCATGACTACCTACGATCCTCATGGTCCTTCACACAATATCTTCGCCGATACTAGAGCAAAAGATACTCCTCAACACTACAAGTAAGGAAAATCAAGAAAATCAATAAAATTGAGGTGCAGTGATGCATAACATGCAAATTCTAAGGAGTCACCTGACCAGACATCCCTAGGCTAGTGCTCCTAGGTAGACCTAAGCTTTGATACCAACTATAATGACCCCTAAGTTGCTACCACTCAACCTAGCTCACAATTTTAATTTTTCTTTTTATCTTTTTATTACAATTAAAATTATGCTAATTATACAGTTAGGTCTAAATACACTCAACAGAAATAATTCTAATAAACAACAATATTAAAACTAAACTAAATACTCACCAGAATCCGAGAGGTGTGGCAGTGTGACTTCTCCTATATGCACTAGCTAAAACCAGCTCTTATCCTGCACTTACCAAAATAAAAAGCAGAGCACATATAAGTAACCACTCCAAACGGTCAACCAACATACACTCCACCTAACAATTCGGCACACTACGCTGAAGGAGCAGGTGTAACTATGCCCCACACAGGTAAGCACAAGCATCTCACCTGGATGCTGCAACACCAATCCCAGGTAATCCATTACTACCCGGTAGGCAACAAACCTCAAAATCATGCCTTTAAAACCTTTTCTTTCTTTTCCTTTCAAAACCATATGCATGCTCTTTAAAATCCTTTTATGCACACTTGAAATGGCCACTCTTGCCAAATCAAGCTCAAAAGCCACATAAGTTGATCCCACGCTCGCTGCGCGGACCAAATAACCAATGGTGTCTGAACACTTTCTATAACATCTAGAACACCAACAATAATTATAAAACACGAGTTACAGAGCCTCTGCGCTACTCACCACGGTCTCCTTTGGACCTAAGCAACAACACCAAAGCCATGGAGTCATTGCTCCCAAAATACATCACCGCACTGGCACAATACCAACACCACATAGGTGCAACACCATAGTCTTCACTAGACCAAAACCACTAAGCCACTGCTCCAAAACTCCATGCCACACTACCGCAGCAGCATGGCCTCCACTAGGTCCAAAATAACAAGCAAACAACGTGTTGAAGTGCCTGGTGCTAAGTAGTAGACAGTGGCTACAAGTAGTCCACCAAGGAGCTACTCTGGTGTCTACACTACCACAGACCCACCACCTTGTAAGGAGCGATTTCGTCCTAAAGTCCTCCCACTTAGAGAATCCTCACAAAGCCAACCTTACATGGGAAGGCTGCTCACCCTACCTTGGCAAGCCGTCCTATCACTCAAGACAAATTATAGGGTACGCTCATTGGTGTCCTCATCTTGGTACCGAGGACAACAAGAGCGTCACACCTCCACACCCAAACGGTACCCCAAACCACAAGCCACAAAACTTAGCAAAACATGTTGACCTCAACCTTGCTAGTAGCTCACGACCCTAGGGGAAACATCCATCCCTGAAGGTCGACCCAAAAGCCTCGGTCTCTTGGTCCCATAAAACCACAAAACACTCGAACCTCACCTTAAGCAAACAGTCCACAACTCTAGAGGTATCACTCATCCTTGGAAGCCGAACGAGAACGTCAATCTCTTGGTCCACAGAAATCCTTTCTAAAACCATTTGCAATTCAATGCATTCTCTTTCCAATATCCTTTTGAAACCCATTTTGAAAACTATTAAATATCCTTTCAAAATCTCACAAAATACCACGCCCATAATTGACACTAAAACGAAAATCAGAAAGCCACAATCCAAAAACATAACCTTGGTAGCTTCTCTGTTAGGCCTAGAAACCACACCTTGGGAGTGCCAAAGTTCTAGAGCCCTTCACTTGCCCCACGATGACAACCCAAGCAAACACCTAACAAAAGCGTCATCTGGGTATCAAACTCACCCAAGAGACACCACACTAGAACAACCACAACTAGAACTCTATGCTCTGGCGCTCAAGTGTAAGACGCCTACTGGCTCGTGTCCTTTGAAAGCACAGTCAAATCAGAGTCAAACACGTGACACAACGCCACTAAATGCTACATTCAGTGTACCACACATAAAGCCACATAAGCCCTAAACCTAGGGATGATATCATAATCCCTGAAGCCAAGTCAAAATCATATAGGGAAATCCTATTATTTCTAAATCATATCATCTTTTATTCTACCCATACCCTAAGTGCACACTTGCTAATTTATTTTAAGCAATCCCTAAGCCATTCTGATGATTATCCTAATCATTTAAGTCCATATAATTATATATATATATATATATATATATATATATATATATATATATAAATAATAGGCATATATATATACATATATATATACACACACACACATATCTATATATATATATCTATACACACACACACAAACACACACATATCTATATATATATATATCTATACACACACACACACACACACACACACACACATACATACATACATATATACATATACTAAAGAGCTATTTAACACAAAACAAGGTATTGGAAAGCCATCTTTTATAAACCTGGGGACTGAAGTACTATTTAATACAAAATTAGGGGCTGAAATGCAATTTAATTGCAAACATGAGGGCTAATGCAATTTAATATAAGAGTTAGGGACTCAAAGTAAGTTTGACAAACATGAGCGACCAAAGTGGAATTTAAATATAAAACTTAGGGATTGATATGCAATTTTATGAACATGATGAACTAAAATAATTTTTTCTCGAATGTTGCAACGTTGTCTTCTTCCTCTAGACAAACGACACTAAAGCATATTATGATAGTATAATCGCTGCTAAATTTTTGATACTAAAAATCACCGTTCATCCAAAAATTACAAATAACATACAAACTAAAGATTTCAATGAGCTCTATAGTTTGGAATAAAAATTAGGAAAATCCATTGAGTGGATTAAGAGAAAACTCTAAGCAAACTCATAACACCCATTAATTGAATAGTATCAACCAAGATTAAATTTTCAATGCCAAAAATCAATCGATCAACTAAAAATCATGAAACACATACCAAACTGAAGAACTTGAAAAGCTCTATAATTTGGAACAAAAATCATCAAAATTTGTTGCATGTGCCTTGAGAAAAACCAAATCAAAAGCCACAGTCATTGTTCACACAAGCCCAACTAAACCACTAAAATAAATGCTATAAAATCTACCATAAATCCTTGTAATTTACCAATCAACCACCAACACACTAACACGCTCCTACCAACCCAATTGTACAAAAGAGAAGATATCTAACAAGGTGTGTACCTTCATCATTGACGATCAACAATGACACCTCCCCCTTCCTCCTCCTTGGATGGCCTACACTCTCCATCCCTCTCATTCTCTCCCTCACTCTCCATGTCTTCACTCTCTCGCCCTTCCACCATTAGTGATGGAGGGAAAGGAGTAGAAGAAGAAGAACGAAGAAGAGAAAGAAGAAGAAGAATGAGAGGAAGGGTGTAGAACTTCCCCTTTCTCTCTCTCCTATGTGTGTGTGTGTGTGTGTGTCTATATATATATATATATATATATATATATATATATATATATATATATATGT
>JAMKQA010174432.1:0-10008 GCA_024699735.1 Posidonia australis
CCCCCCCCCCCCCCCCCCCCCCCCCCCCCCCCCCCCCCCCCCCCCCCCCCCCCCAATAGAGAATTAACTATATTAGGGTGAATTTTAAATTTACTTTAACAAAATCATGCAATCTAATGAAAAATTGAATACTAAACTAAAGCATACATAGAAAAGGAAGAGAGACAATGATAATTACACACAAGATTTATAGTGGTTTGGCCAACCTTGGCTTAGTTCATTCCCCAAGATCTTCTTTGAGAATTTTCCCTTTAACTAAATTGCAAACTGTTGGACGAAAGCCTCGCCAACCCCAAACACTACGGATCCTTCTCACACCGAGAGAAGCTTAGGGCAATTCTTGTGTACAAGATGTTGATGCAACTTCACTATTGATCTCCCAACAATAGGCCAAGGATTTGGAATTTAGACTCTTTTCTAAAGGCTTGGGAGAATGAGTAGAAAGCCAAGAATTGAGCATAATTTTGAAGGCTAAGAGCTTAAGTATCCTTATCAAATCTTGAGTGTCCTTAGAGGGGTGACTAAGAGCCCTATTTATAAGATAGGATGGCTTAAAAATGTGCCTAACATCTCATAACATTGTTTGCTAATGGATATTGGTTCGATATGTCGAATTTAATTGGTCAATCAAAAATCTACAACGATTGAGACATTTAGTATGCCAAAATTAATAGGTCAACCGAAAATCTACAACGGTCGAGTGATTGTCATTCTGAAGTAATTTTGGTATGTCGACATTTCTAGAAATGTATTCCGTTGAATTTTAGTGGTTCAATTTTATCTCCTGCGCTCAAGCCCTTCTGATTTTGGTACATTGTTAGAATTTAGTATGTTGATTTTGACCCTAAACCAATTTTTATGATATTTCTAAGATTTTCCTACTTGGTTCATAGAACCTAGTTTTCTAGGATCTTGGCTCATGTTAGGAGATCATTACATATCCTAGAAAATATAACAAGAAATAGAAGAAATTACATCAAAGATTACAACTAAAATTGCTAATGAATTCTCTTGATCTTCTTGAGTCTTCCTCTTATTTCAATGTATCTTCCTTCAATCTTTCAAGGATCTTTGTAATTCTTTTCTTTTGATGCTCGCCTTGTCTTTAAATATATCTTATTGTGAATTTCTTCATGTTCGTCCTTGTACATGCTATACATTTCTCAAGCAAGTGTATTAAAATATTTGTACATATTACTTTGTTATCATCAAAATAAAATATTGATTTACATATTTCCAACAGTCGACGACCAACTTCACGTGATCAATGTGCGAAAATGATAAGGTTACGTTGTGTCCGAGGAAAGATGTTCAACTCGAAAACACCAAAATAGAGGATAAAAGGATAAAGGGAGTTGCCACCTAGTCTATTTATCGAAACGACGAGGAAACCAGAAAGAAAACACAATGAATGCAAAACAAGTAATGGATGCGTGACTCCAATGGCAATGCATAAACGCAAGAGTCATTGTAGGTAGAGAATGGATAAGGACTCCAGTTATGTAGGGGAAAGGTGTTAGGCACCCTTGTACGCCCAATGAGTCGGTCTTTCTATGCTTTTCTGCTCATGTATGTGGCATGACAATGCAAGGAGATTCATGAATATGCTAGTGGCAAGATATATGAGATATTATGCAAACATGTGTGCCCTTTATTGTATGCTCAAAAGCACGATGTTTGATGCCATGTAAACATAAATGTTATTTAATGTATGCCATATGGGCATGATGTTGAATGTTTTGATTGTGCAAGTAAAATTGGGGAAAACAGGAAGAATGGAGATCAATAAACCATATCGAAGCAAAACAAACAAACAAAAAGTAGTGCACTACTCACTCGATTTTCTACAAATGTAAGTCGTGACACTTGTACCCGATTTTGGCCCGTGACACTAGTTCGTGCAGATTCAAGTAGCAAATGATCTTTGCATAGAGGAAGGGTGATGGATGGAAACTAGGATTTTGTTAGCCTAGAAGCATGAATGGACTCTCAAAGACATTTTCATTGATTGAAAACACCCCAAGGGTTTGTGCACATCCGTCGCCATTTCCATGAGTTGATGTCGGCTTGTTTGACTGTTGGTTGGCCATAGAGGAAGTCGAGAATGGCTGAACGTCACCTAGTGCTCCAAGGAAGATGGCGTGAGAGGGAGGAGGTTATGCAGACGCTAGGATGGATGCAAAAACACAAGCATAACCCACCTTCACCATCACCACCGAGGTACATTGGTGTTCATGGGCTTAGCCAACCATGAAGGTGATAATGTGCATCGATAAAGGTCTCAGACAACTTGGTGGAGAAAGGGGAAGAGAGTGGGATTCCAAAATGACTGCAAATGCAACCCCGGGTCACTACCCATGCTCAATGGCTGATGGTCTCATGCAATTGGTGAACCCATCATTGGAAAACAAAACCAGTGCAATAGTGGGGGGAAAATCGATGAAACTCAATTGGAAATGTCGTAAACAAAGGAAGCAAGGCTGTATCGGACAAGGGATGATTCAAATATATTGGAAGTTACCTACGTGGGATTTGTTAATCCCTCTGGATGATGTTTGATTAGTGACGACTCTCCAGTTGGCCACCTGGGAAGTCAACAAAGGCGACGACTTGGCTAGGTTGTGATCTCTAGACGTGGGGCTATCTCCAGGATGCTGCAATTTCGACCATGTGAGGGAGGCAAGGCTGCAGTGGCCAAGGATATAGGCTTGGCGTGGAGGTTGTGTGGGTTGGCCGGAGAATTGTGATTGCAGAGGTTGGAGGTTGTTGGTGGTTTCTAGGACATTAAGATTGGGTGTTCTGGTATGCTAGGGTTTTAGAATCAGCCTCCTCTCTTTCACTTACATAAAGAGGTGGATTTATAGGGTTAGGGTTTGCATGGGTAATGTGGGATTCAAATAGGTTTGAATTGAAAGGCTGAGGTGTGTTTAATGGGATTGGATTATGGTTTTGGTGGTGGAGAAGGGATGTGGTGGCTAAGGCTCATCAAGGTACATGCCCAAGTTCATGCAAACCGCCAACGAACACTGAGCCAATGGTCCATAGGTTAGACAAACTGTTCAACCTAACTGTGTCATCTACTAACCTAGGCACCTGTGTATCCAACCTATGGTACTTGTATGTGGGTCTTCTACGCAAGAGACCTATGATAGGATCTAGTTGCTTGATTTTGAGCTTGTTTCCTATGTGTTTGAACCACTGGTGGGCTTAGGCTTTTGGTACTGAGCTTATTTAGAAGGTTAGGTTGGGTTTTGGGGTGTTGCTTGGGTAATGCCTCGTTGCGATCAGAGCAAGCTTTTATCGGAGGAGTATGCTGACAAATGACTACAAAATCGAGGTGTCTATAGATGCCCCTCCCTAAGCAAGGTCAAGAAAATTGAGATTTATGCTCAGGGTTGATAAGACACCTTGCTTGAGTCTACGGGAGGGTGGTGTTTGCTGTTGGACTTGAGTCACTTGTTTGGTGGATGCACCAAAGGTCATGACTCCTGGCCCATGCATGATGTAGATGTAAAGGAAGATGCTAATGCTAAGACTGATGCTAATGCTGATGTTGAACTGGGTCTCATTTGTTTAATACGAGAACCTTGGATGAGCAGGACTTCATCCATCCAGAGCAAAGTCACGCGAAAGATGCAAATGGGATCTCATTCGTTTGGTACGAGAATCTAGGATAAGCAGGACTTCGTTCGTCTAGAGTGAAGTTGTGCAAGAAGGGCACATTGGATCTTGTCCGTCTGGTATGAGAATCTAGGACAAGTGGGACTTCATCTGTCTAGAACGAAGTTGTGTGAGAGAGAGAATAAGAGGCAAGCTGGAAATGACTTACCTAGCTGAGACAAGATGCACTTGGTGTAGACACGAGGCAGTACAATGCAATGCTATGCAGTGCGATGAAATGTGAATGTTGTGTAATGACATGATGTAGCGCAATGTGGCACCAAATTATAATGCAATGATGTAGTGATGCACATGATGCATGTTGCACATGACGATAAATGAAATGTTGATGCAGTATATGCTAATTCCGACTGATGAGTTAGCGACTGATTAGCCCAAAAGGAGGGACATGACAAGCTACTAGACTCATGTAAAGGGATGCCCAGACAAGACTATTGGGCTTGTTGCATGACTGGCAAGGCATGACAGATTGACGGACCTATCAATTGGATAGTTTGGGGTATTAGCTTGGAGGGGAAAGAAGGAGGCATGGCAAGATATCAAACATGCCGACCAGACAAAGACATTAGACGGATGTTGTTCAGATAGATGATGGTGTCATCTAGATAGTTTGGGGTATCAACTAAAGAGAGAGGATAAAAGGACATCAGACAAGGCTATCGGGCTTACTGACCGAGAAAAAATGGGTCATGATGAGTTGACAAATTCATCAACTAGATAGTTTGGGTTGTCAGCTTGAAGGAAAAGAGGGGGCATGGCAAGATATTAGACTTACTGATCAAACAAAGATAATTAACAGATATCGATCAAACATATGACAATGTTACCCTAATAGTTTTGGATATTAGCTCGAAGAGAGATAAGGATGGGGCATGCAAATCTACCAGTTGGGACGAGACAAGGTAATGAACTCATCATTTGAGATGTAGTTGGCGATAGTTCACAAAAGCAGGATGAATGAACTTATCAATCAAGATGCAGTTGGTGATTGTTCATAGAGGACTAGATGAACAAGATCTCGTTCGTCCGGTGCGAGACTCTAAGAAAAGCAGGGCTTCGTTTGTCTGAAGCGAAGTCACGCAAAAGTTGAGATAAATTTGATCTTGTTCATAAGATATAAGGTTCTAGGAAAAGTGGGGCTTCATCCATCTGGAGCGAAGTCACACAAAAGCTGAGATAAATTGGATCTCGTCTGTTTGGTACAAGATTCTAGGAAAAGTGGGGCTTCATTTGTTCGGAGTGAAGTTGTGCAAAAGCTGGGTAAGCTAGATCTCATTTGCCTGATATGAGATTCTAGGAAAAGTGGGGCATTGTTCTCTTACGCAAAAGCTGGGGATAAACTAGAACTCGTTTGTTTGGTACGAGATTCCAGGAAAAGCAATGCTTCATCCATCTAAAGCGAAGTCATGCAAAAGCTGGGTAAACTGGATCTTGTCTGCTCGATATGAGATTCTAGGAAAAGCAAGGCTTCGTTTAGACAATGTGAAGTCGCACAAAAGCTAGGATAAAGTGGATCTCGTCCGTCCAGTATGAGATTCCAGGAAAAATGGGACTTTGTGCATCTGAAGCGAAGTCGTGCAAGGACTGAGATAGACGAACTTGTCAACCGAGATGAAGTAGGTGATAGTTTGAAGTTGGATTGGATCTCATCTGTCTGGTACAAGATTTGAGGGAAAAGGGGACTTTATCTGTTTGAAGTGAAGTTGCACAAAAGCTGGATAAACTGGATCTCATTCGTTCGGTACTAGATTCTAGGAAAACTGGGGCTTTGTTCATCCAGAGCGAAGTCACCCAAAGTTGGGATAAACTAGATCTCGTTCGTTTGGTATGAGATTCCAAGAAAAGCAGGACATCATCTGTTCGAAGTGAGGTCGTGCAACAGTTGGGTAAGCTGGTTCTCGTCTGTTCGATACGAGATTCCAAGAAAAGCAAGGCTTCGTCCGTCCAAAGTGAAGTCACGTAAAAGTTGGGATAAATTGAATCTTGTCCGTCTGGTATGATATTCCAAGAAAAGTAGGACTTCATCCATCTAGATTGAGGTCACAAAAAAGTTGAGATAAATTGGATCTCATTCGTCTAGTATGAGATTTAGGAAAAGTGCGACTTCATTTGTTTAAAGCGAAGTCGTGCAAAAGTTGAGATAAACTTGATCTCATTTGTTCGATACAAAGATTCCAGGAAAAGTGGGACTTCGTCCATCTAGAGCGAAGTCACACAAAAGTTAAGATAAATTGGATCTCGTCCATTCGGTACGAGATTCCAGGAAAAATGAGGCTTTGTTTGTTAAGAGCGAAGTCGCGTAAAAGCTGAGATAAATTGGATCTCATCCGTCTAGTACAAGATTCTAAGAAAAAATGGTGCTTTGTCTATTCGGAGTGAAGTCATGCAAAAGCTAAAATAAATTAGATCTTGTCCGTCCTGTACGAGATCCTAGGAAAAAGTAGGGCTTTATCTGTCTAGAGTGAAGCCGCACAAAAAATGAGATAAATTGGATCTCATTTGTCTGGTAAGAGATTCTAGGAAAAACAGGGCTTCGTTCATCCAGAGTGAAGTCGCACAAAAACTGAGATAAACTGGATCTCATTTCTCTAGTATGAGATTCCATGAAAAGTGAGGCTTTGACCATTTGGAACAAAGTCATGTAAAAGTTGAGATAAACTGGATCTTGTCTGTTTGGTACGAGATTCCAAGAAAAGTCGGGCTTCGTTTGTTTAGAGCGAAGTCACACAAAAGCTGAGATAAATTGAATCTCATCCATTTGGTATGAGATTCTAGGAAAAGTCAGGCTTCATTCTTCCGAAGCAAAGTTGCGCAAAAGCTAAGATAAACAAACTTGTCAACCGATATGTAGTTGGTGATAGTTCGAAGGTTGGATTGCAAATTTGCCTACCAAAAAGCAGTTAGTGGCAAAACAACTGAGCAGGAATTGGTAAGACACCAAGGGATAGATAATATGCCCTTGGCATCAAGTGGACAATACCAAAAGGTAGTTGACATGCCTCTAGTATAAAGTAGTAGATGTTTGAATAGGGACATGGGTAGGTCTGTAGATACCAGGATAAGAAAGATGTCCTTGGTATCGACGAGAGCTACCATAGAGAGATGTTGGAAGACAAAGGATAGATGGATGTAGGGGGCTCAACCAGTTGGGCTAGCTAGATAGAGTTTGCTAGGGCTAGATCTTGCACTTTGGACCATTGCTAGTGTGTAGTCTGATGTTCATAGGGGCATTTCGATTCTAGATGCAGAGTGCTAGTTGAAGTTGAAGCCATACGCTGTTTGCTGAGTGTTGAAATGTCTAACGTTGGATGTTGTTGCATGCTTGTTGGAGGTTGTTGAGACTGATGCATTGTATGTAGGGCGTTACTTTGTAAAAGTCGCCTCATATGTGGGCCCTAGCCAGTGGACAGCTGACATGCCACTAGTGGACAATGTTGCATTCTTGAAGTGGGTTGTAATAGACTTGTGAGTGCTTGACCATAGGGTAGTTGACATGCCCTTGGTTAGAATATTCAGTGATAGCCTGCAATGTTATGCATATGCAGGTAAAAGATTTTTAAGCAAGCAAGATTGATTGTTGATAGGATAACATTTATTATTTGTAGGCAATCATGTTGATTGAATTTTGGCTGGTTTCTTTATTGTGTTTTAGGAGGTATGTATGCCTTGTTGATTAGGGGCAGTCTTTATTGTTTGTTTGCCCTCAATTGCTAGAAGGCTTTGCGCTTGTTGGAAAAGAGGAGGGTGTTCTCAACTTAATAGACCCTGCCATGACTCACACATTGTGGGTGGCTCTCTTTGGTGGATGGTAATGCTTTGGCTAATTGTGATTAAGCGCTCCATGTCAAACTCTTTCAGGGCCCTACACCTACTTTTTCAAGTTCTTTGATATTTTCTTTTACTCTCTCATGGACGTACGATTTTGCTCTATCCCTAGCTTAGAGGTAACAGGTGCCTAATTTGGGCTAGAGGCTTTTGTTGTAACAGAGGAGTGGCTAGTCCCTTTGACTATGTGGGCTACCCAAGCACATGCCTTGACTCCTCCCCAAGGTATGTCATAGGGGTAAAGCTACGCCACCCGTCACCCACTTTTGGGCTGATTTCTGTCTTTGACTTCTTTGTTCTTTTATGACATTGCACATTATGGTATTTTTGGTTCACTCACTCAGTCGTCCTAGCATTTTTTCTCTCTCTCATGGTGATGTAAGGCTCCTATAGAATTTGGACACGTTATCCTATTCTTAGTGGCTGGTGGCTTCATCACTTGCCTGTATTTCTAGGCAGTGTTGATTTAGGAGGGACAAACTTCTCCCATGTAGGCTAGCCTTCCGATTTTCCTCGTTGGACATATGTTGTTGGCATGCAAGATAATTTTGGTTATTTTGGATTTTTTACTTTTTTTATTCCTTTTTTATTAATTTTTTTTTATTTTGATTTTTTTGATTATTTTAATATTTGTGTGTTTTTTTTATTTTTTTTCGTTTATGAAGGAAAAAGGAAAACATTAAAGAAAAAAGATACAACAACAGTTCATGTTGCCGGCTACATGTTGATGATGATTATGCTGGCATGGTTGCTGATTACGCTGGTAGTGCTGCTACTGTTGCTGAAACTGCTAGATCTGCTAGAGTTGTTGGGGACAACTAGGGCTGATGTTGCCCATAGTGCCTCTTATTGGGATCTAGGGTATTTGCACTCATAGGATATGATCGATGCATGGCAAATTGGCAAACTTTTGGCTAGGCCCCCCTTGGCTGACATGAATAAGAGTGGCGAATGTGAATAACGTCGAATAGGGTTGAGAACGGACAAAAGAAGACATCACACCGATGAGATCAGAAGGATTCATTAGGGAGAAGCCAGAATTGAGGAGGACAAGAGAAAGGAAATTGACCCCAGAGGTCCCAACATCATCGAGGCTTGTAGGCTCAAGCATGGGTGTGTGCTAGTGTAGGTGTTTGTGCTAACGTTGTAACGCCCCGGTCCCTGGCACGCTACCAAAACACAGTATCAAGCATAATTACACTAATTACAGAAACATTAAATAACTGTAACTAAGGCTCACCTTTAGGATCACCATGTGCGGCTAGAAGTTCGAACTCCTTGTTCGGAACTCGGTTGCACGCGGTCTGCACCTGAAAACCAAATAAGCACATGTGAGTGACATCTAAGTCACCCAGTACGCGCCCTAAACATACAAACAACAAAATCTCGGTAAAACCATAAAACTCATCATTTCTTTGATTTTTTTTTTTCAAAAATTGATTTTCTTTGAAAACCCTTTTTTTCTTTTATTGAAAACAACTAGGGAATTTATTCCCAAAATCATGCTCTTTTCGAAAGCCATATCTTTTTTTTCTTTTCTCAAAACATTTGGAAACTCATTCCGAAACCACTTCCTCTTTTCAAATCACACCTTGCATTTTCTTTTTAAAAGCCTTTGGAATTCATTTTTCCAAAACATTTCCTTTCTCAATACTTGGGATTTCTTCCCAAAACCACACTTTCAAACTCACATTTTCGACCAGATCCAGCCTAAAACACAACACCTCTCGGGCTCAAAACCAAATCATAAACATTGGCTGGCAACTGGTTAAAACAACATCCTCATTTCATCTCAGGATTTTAGGACTATTTCATAAGTCCAATCCTGCCGAAAACACATTTTCTTTTCCTTTCTTTCAAATCCTCATGCTCATTGATAAACCATTATACTCAACACAGGAGAAGCAAATCATTTCATTTAGTTTCCTAGCCCAAAACATCATTTAAAACCATTAGCACCATTTATCACAAATCTGGGCTAGGAACTAGTCCAATACACAAATCCACACTTTTCCATTCCAAAACTGGTCGCATCACTCTGGCCACAGGTGATCGACCTGGCCACAAGTAGCTGGTGAGGATTCCATGTCACTACAACCACACTGTAGTGCCGCGGTGAACCACCCCGTGCTAGAGTTCAACTGCCTCGACCATAGCCTCAAAATGTATCCTCACTGCCTACAGACATGTTTTTTCTACAATTTAACATGCATGTCTCTTAATTTCATGCAATTAACCCATCCTTAATGTTGTAAATATGTCTTGAATTATGTCTTTGTTTCAGGATTAGTTTGGTCATTAGACCATTTAGGTGCCCTAGTATTTAAGTAGACTAAGGCACAGAATATGTAACCTCTTTGTTCATTATGTAGTCCTATTTTGTCTCCAATTGTATAGAGAGAACTCCTCCCTCTTCTCTCCATATCTAGGGTTTCATGTGAGGTTCATCTGTGGGGGAGGGTTTGGATGCTTGGGATGTGGACATCCATCCGTTCGTATTTG
>JAMKQA010174437.1:0-12489 GCA_024699735.1 Posidonia australis
CCGGGCGGTTCCCGCTGGCCGGACTGGGCCTATCCGGCGGGCCCCCGCGGGCTGGCCAGTCTGGCCCGACACGGCCCGCAGGCGTTTTTGCCGGGCCCGGCCCGTTTTCCATGTCTAACCTAGGCATTAGAATTGGACTGAAGCAGAAAAACCAAGACTAAGCAGCACCAAGGTTAAACAACATGAAGACCTCAGATAAATAGCCTACAAGCACCTGAAAGAAACCAATTAGAACAAGCATTTCCACACCAACCGAACTCTTAACTTTTGCATCGCCTAGACGCCTAGGCCACAAGCACAGTTCTAAATGTCGGTTTTGTGTTAAGCTTTGGTCCGACGAAAATAGAAAATGTATCGGACACTGGTGGAAATTTTGATGAAAATACGGTAAATTTACAAAAATCCATGAAAATGGTCAAAAAACTTTGAATTTCGATTTACAACTCTAAGATAAGCTAAAAGTACGCAATAATATACAACTAAAGCTACTTAGATTCAATTACTAGACATGTATCATATTAAAAATGCTACATATATTTAATATGAACATGCTAAAGTATAAAAAATACTTAAAAAATATTTAAAAGTAAAAGTGCTCATGGAAAGTAACAAAAAATAAAAATGCCTGAAGAAGACATTATGAAGCTGAAATAAGAAAGTTACGTGGGAACAATGAGATTTAGTTTCCTCTTGTTAAAAAAAAATGACATTTACAAAATGCCTCTATTTTTTTAAAACTTTATTTCCAATTATTAGCTTTTTAGGCTTTTCATGAGTTTAAAAAAAAAAAAATCCAATTTTTAGATTTTAAATTTTCCTGATTTTCTAAATTTTATTTGACATTATCATGATTTTATTAGATTCTTAAATATTTGCTGATTTTTTAAAATTTTATTTGCAATTATTAGATATTTAAAATTTTAGTTTGAATTATCATTATTTTTATTAGTTTCTTAAATATTTACTATTCTTTGAATTTCATTTCGAATTATCATGATTTTTTACTCTTTTTTTAAATTTACTAAACAAATACCTAAAATCAAGAACTTTAGATCAAGTTTCAAACAAAGCTTAGTTTATTTTTATGTATATATTAGATCTAAATCTTAGAACTACTAAATCTTATGTATTTTCAGATATTTGTTAGATTTAAATCATAGATTTATTAAATCTTAGTGTATATATTAGATCTATAACTTAGATCAACTTGTATATATGCTATATTTTAAACTTATATACGGTAGATTTAGAACTTAGATCTTATTGATGAGTATAGATGTTAAGATAATAAACCTACATATGCAAATACATTAAACCTAATATAATAAACTTAAATCTTACCTATAAGCTACAATTAGGGCTCATTTTTTCCTCTTCTCCTCTTCTCACGCAGGATTACGACAGTAGGTCGTCTTCTCCTCTTCTCCTCTTCTCTTGGGTTGCAGTAATGGATTGCGGACTAATCTTTTTCTCTTCTTTTACACAATCGCCCCAGTAATACGTAAGAGGCAGAGGAAGAGGTAGAGAGCGACAGTAGCTGTCGCGGCTTGAACCCAACTTAGTAGTTAACAGCGACATCAAGAGAGAAGCACTGTTAGAAGTGAAGATGGGAGAAATATGGCAAAACTTGATGGATGCTCCCATGCTAACAGTATCGACATTTATATGCAAGTTTCAAGTCAACGTAGTTCTTCAAAAAACAAAAAATTCACTATTTCGACACGACTAAGCGAAATCATTGTACACATATAAAATGAGGTACAAAACTATGTATTTCTAGAAATACAAGTATATTTCGTTTCTACAACCCCTATTTCTGATATGTATTAGCGAAATATACACATTGAAATTCAAAACTATGCGCACAACCTTAGCTACACACACTTTGAGGAAACTCAACGTAGGTTTTAGGCATGCCTTAACTAGTATGGTTCCCCATATATGCAAGGTCTCCAGGCGTCATGGCCCTTTTCTGACATTTGAGTTGCCTGACACCTTCTTGTACTGCTTAGTGACTGACAAGACGTCTCACCCCATCAAGCTCTCCTGATAGAGTTGAGCCATCAGACACAAATTTAAGCCATTATTGCCACTTGACATGCCCCCTAATGGTCTCAAGTCAACCCTCTCAGGTATAAATGTAACCCAATACATACTACACAGTTATGATTCCAACTCTTAATCATTCACTCCCTCTTAAAAACCTAATCCTTTCTTTATTAACTTAAGCATTAGAGCGTCTTCGATCAATCCACACTCGATTTGAGAACTATGACTGTTTCCTTTGTCTACAGACCTCTGCCAACACAACAACCGTTGCAGCTTACCAGCAGTCATTGTCCAATGTCAATTCCTAGGACCGACAATCAACACTTAACAAGTCGAGGAAGAAAGGGTCAGAATTAGTTAATGTCGTCTGTAGGAAACATTTTCTTGCTCATGACGATCACATGTCGGTTCGAAGGAAGTACTCAGCTCAAACCTCCATGGAAATTACTCCTACGACCTTCAAAACACTGCAAGATAAAGTGGCATTTCTCTCAAAGAAGCTAGTAAAGCAAGATGTTGAGGGCAGGAGGATTGCACCATCTGAGCCATCACCCTCCAGAAAAGCTCTAGTAGCCTTGAGTGTATTGCTTGACTAAGGTGAACAAAGTGTGTGATCTGACGAGGCAATCCAAAATCGTTTCACGTAAATAGGAGAACACTTAATGAAAATGTAGAAGAAGAATAGCATCCTCTTGGGTGGCATGAAGAAAGCCACGTCTTCTTCCTTCATGGAGGCAGTAAAGACATAGCCACTGCCTAAAAAGTTCAAGATTTCACTGTGACCAAGTTGACGACTAGGGTGCCATACATGTAGGACAGGGCCAAAGCACATGAACCGATAAAGTCATGACAAAGTAGTAAATCTGAGAAAAGATAACGACTCAAAAACACCAAGGCAAAAACAAAGTGAAAGATAAGACAAATAGAGTCACTACTTATTGTGATTATGTCGACAACTAGGGTACCTTGCACATGCAATGGGACCAACGCATACGAACCGATAAGGTCACAACAAAAGGGTAAGTTTGAGAAAGGATATCGACTCGAAAACACTAAGGCAAAAGCAAAACGAAAGATAAGACAAATGAAGTCGCCACTTAGTCTATTAAAATCAGGAAACAAAGAAAATCAAATGTAAGAAAATACAATAAAATGATGCAAATAAGATAAGAAGAACAAAATTCATGCCAATGAATACCACACATTGGTCATTACAAGCAAAATAAAAGGTAAAAACTTCTATTACACATAGAGAAGGTGTACGTCAGACAAATCGATCTTTCTAAGCTTAGTTTGCTCACATGTGTGGCTATGTCGGTATTTGAGTGCCAAAGAATGTATGCCCAAGGACAATAATATAATGCCTTGCAAATAAGAATGCATAAAATATAAAACAAGCGATGAATATTTGATGCTATCCAAATACATGCAGTAAACATGTCAAAAGATAGATCCAAACATGAGAAGCTAGGAGAATATGTGAAAAACAAGAAAACAGATGCTCTGTCCACTACTGCTTTGAATCTGAGCAAAAAACAAAAATTATCCATAATAGCCATCCATGCATCATAACCATACTAGTTATACACGTACTCCAGACAGTAGACTTTCATCGCATCAACGGAGGAATCAAGGCAATGAAACCATGCAACAAGCATCGAGAACCATGCTAAGACGTTGATGAGTGAATGCAGATGCCAAAGCTAGATCTAGGATGCATGATGTCTTCGTTCCACCTCTTGGATGTGTCGTCAGAAAGTTCTGTCTCGTCTAGCCATCGACAAGGTTGCAAGCCTGAGCTTATCCTCTATGGTGTCTTAGAAGTTGAATGAAGAGGACAGGGAGTGCAAGGAATACAATGCTATGCACTGGAGACGCTCTGAAGTCAAATTAATCCTCTCCCATCCTCATGGATTCGCGTCGAAATTCTTGAGTTCGTCTAGCCATTAACAAAGCCGTGAGCTCTAGTACTCGTTTGGAGCGCATTGGAGGATGGAGGGGAAGAAAGACAAATGTGTCGAGATGGCCTATGCCTAATGTTCAACGACCACTAACCTCACACAAGCAGTCGAGTACCCATCATCGGAAATGCAAACTGAATGCGAAGAAATGGATGCAATGCCAGCGAGGACAGACAGAAAACAAATCAATAAACAAAAAGGAGACTATAAAGGCTCGAGAATTATACTACAAGAAGATACCTTACTTGAGTTGCGAACTCAGAGGTGTCTCCCAACGTGTGGCTCACAACAGTCTCCTCAAATGGGTGCTCTAGATGTCTGTCAATGACAGAAGGTGACTGAGGATGGGTGACGACGCTCAAACGAGGTTAGGATGCTCTCACGTTCACTCACTCTGATGGTTCAATGGAGGAAGGGAAAGGGGTGCTCTCGATGCTTTCGACGTTGGGTTGTTGGCTAGTGTAATGGATTGTTAGGGAGTTACGGGTTGCAGGGGTGTTGGGAGAGTCGAGAGAGACAAGGGACGAGAGTAAAGACCAGATAGCAAAGAAAGAGCTCTTGTTGGTGACGAGAGTTGGTTTTATAGAATTTCAAATGCATGAAGGCCATTGATGGCTAACTAAATTTGAGAAGGGATGGCTTGGATTAAAAGCATGGATAGAATTGGGATTTGAATTGAAGCGAGGGGCACGATGGTCCAAATATAAAATGGTATATGCCTAGATCCATACGAGTTAATGAAAAGCAAGATTCAAATATTCCATAAGTGAATGAACAACTTAATCCTTCAGCTACTGCTACTGACACAACACATCTACGAAAGTGACTCGCAATGGCCACGCGCGATGGCCATTTACGGTAGCAAACAACGGTTAGCCTATGCAAAACCTGTTGCATGGATCTTAAGCCTGTTTTCCTGAGTGTTTAAACCACCAATGGGCTTGGGCTTTATGATTTCGTTAAGGCTGGTGATTTTGGATAGGTTTGGGATATCAAGGAGATGGCTATGTCTGCCACAGCCAGAGCACATTCCCTTAAAGGAGTCTTTCGACAAGTAACTACAAAAACGGAGTGTCTACAGTCACACTTAGAGTCCTACAACGACACCTTCAACCTTGAGGACCATGTAATGGTCTTACAAGATCTAATAGGAGTGCAAATGGCGTCTGATGCTATTTTGTGCTAGATTTTCCCTATCACCTTGAGAAGTCTAGCTCAAATGTGGTTCTCAAAGGCTGAAGAGGAGTTTCGTTTCCCAATCCAAGGAGCTAAGCCACGAATTCTGCACCCAATTCATGGGTCAACGAAGGAAAGCTAAGGTCTCCAACCACCTTTTCTCTATTATCCAAAACCTAAGAAAGGTGCTAAGGGACTATATTTAGTGCTTCAACACCACCCTCACCAACATCCCTGACCCCCTAAAAAAATGTCACCCTCACTACTTTCCAGCAAGGCCTAACACCTTCAGAGTTCACACACTCCAACAATTTGGACAAGGTCGTGACCTTGTCAGAGGACTAATAAATATGTCATCACTAATGAGTTGGACAAGGCCAAACTCATAGTGTAGAGGAGAGACCAATCCCACCTTGATCAAAGGGCAGAACAATGGGTCGACCCAATCAGAGGCCTTCAGGATGATTGCCAGCCCCACCACCAGGATCAAAAAAGAAGTGACTAATCGCCCCAACCATATCCCACAATGGATCCACCACTACATGTTGCTAAATGTCTCCAGGGAACAACTATTCATGGAAATGAGGGACACCAAGCAACTACAATGGCTTGACTCCTTGAAGATAGAACTGAGGTAAAGGGACAATCAAGGTGCCTATTGTAACTTCCATCAGAGCAATGGACAGACCATCGAGGAGTGTCGATGGCTGAAGGAAGAAATCCAAACACTGATCCGTTGGGGCCAATTCACTCACTACATCACCAACAGACGAAAGGAGAGACGTAAGAACACACATGGACTCCTGGTAACCAAAGATGATCAAAAAGCCTGATGGCTCATGGACTAACTCCTGGAGGACCAACGATGCACAAAGCAAGCCCTTCGGCCTAGTAAGGTTCACGTTTGGCAAGTGTATATTAAGCATTACTTGTAACCACTACATGTGAATGTGTATGTATGATTTTACTATTGTATTATTGGAGTGAACCTCCCTATTGCACTCTGTATGCTGAAAACTTTTGTCATTTTCAGTTATGAAAGCTGCAGGCGATCGTCTAAGTTGTAATGCGACAAGATCCACTTCATGTCGTGCTCAACAAGATCGAAGTGCACGATCATCCAAGTCATGATGTAATAACATTTGCATCATGCAATAATCGAAAATATTCAAGCACCCATCCTCAGCCATTAAAAAGCTTCGACTCAGAAAAACCTCCCCACTAAGTCCTTAGCTACGGCTCAAAAGAAACTCACCAAGCAAAAACTCCCTAACAAATTATGCAAGCCCATCATTGCTCTTGCAAGACACAACATGAGAAGCAACTAAGGCATAGGCCTACGTGCTTATTGGACCGGTCAACTATCTACTTCGACTCTCAATCTACAAATCAACTACCAAAGTGGGAGAATCCTGATGTAGGATATTTTACCCTGCTTAAATCAAGCCAAATAGCTTCAGACTAACTACCTAAAGACATAAGCTCTAGACTTAGACTAAAGTAGGAAAGCCAAAGCCAAGCAGTATGAAGGCCAAACGACATGAAGGCCTCGGACAAACAGTCTACAAACACTTGGGAGATAAACTAATTAGAACGAACATCTGTGCATCGACCAGACGCCCGAGCCATAAACGCACAACCTCAACCACATATGCCGCAAAGAAACTTCACGTAGGCCTACAGACATGTCTTGACTAGTGTGGTTCCCCATACACGGAAGGTCCAGACACCTTCTTACACTGCCTGACATTTAAAGTACTGTTTGACACAGATCTTGGTCATTACCGTTAGATATGCCCCAGTAGCGATCTCAAGCCACCCCTTTCAGGTATAAATATAACCCATCGCATACTAGTGGACACTCAGTTCTAATTCCAACTCTCAATCATTCATTTCCTCTCAAAAAACATGATCCTTCCCTCGCTAACTTAAGCATCGAAGCATCTCCGACTGACCCACGTCCGATTTAAGACCTCTAACTATTTCCATTGTCTACAGACCTCTGTTCGCACAACAACCGTCGTAGCTCACCAGTAGCCACCGTCCAACATCGATTCCCAAGCCTACCAAGCAACGCCTAGCGAGTCAAGGAAAAAGGGGCCAAGATCATTTTCCTTGGTTCGTCTACTTCTATGGAGGTTTGATACATGCCTATTTCCCAGTGATGCTAACTTCTAGGTAAAACTTGTTCATCTGTGATATCTATTTGTCTATTCACAATAGTTTTTCTAGGATAAAGTGAGATTTAAAAAAAAGGATATTCCTAAACTTTTCATGTCTGGATTGGGGTGCACACTTTGCTAAGTTGCAATGAAACTAATCATCTCTTTAAATTTGTCAAGGCACAGAGTTGCTGTGTCACTAATCATCTCTTTAAATTTGCTAAGGCTCAATAGGGTGCTTGATTTTAATTTTAGAGTTTGAAAGGCTTTTAAGCATTTTGAACTCTTTGAGTCTGGATTTGACTTTAAAAGGCTTGTGGTAAAGTTACCCCCTCCCCCTCTCATTGTGGAGGAAAGCAAACTGATGGATTTGCATTCCCTCATTGTTTGAAGGAAAACAAATTCCCTCCAGTTTCCCTATCTTATTGGTCAAACTACTATATTTGACCACGAAGAAGCCAAACTATGGAATTAAAATGAATTCCCTCCAACTTCTACCAGTCCATGCAAACCGAATACACCCTAAAGTAACCATGAGTCTTGGAACTTATAAAATTACTGCTTTGCTACTATTTTGTGCAATGTATAATATTGTCTTACTTCAGACATACGCAACATTGTCTTACCTTGACTGTACACAAACTGCAATTACCAAAGAATAGAATATTGTATAACTATTCACTATTATATCTTTATATCAATTTAACTAGTGCACTCAACATTTATATTTTCATTTCTTTGACTTATATCTTTATAAAGTGACTTTTATTCATTATTATTATTATCATCATTATCCTTATAGAGTGACTTTTATTTATTTATAAAGTGACTTACATCATCATCGTCGTCATTATTATTATATCTTTATATCAATTTCACTAGTGCACTCAACATTTACATTTTCATTTCTTTGACTTATATGATTATATCTTTATAAAGTGACTTTTATTTATTATTATTATTATTATTATCATTATCTTTATAAAGTGACTTTTATTTATTTATAAAGTGACTTTCATCATCATCATCATCATTATTACTACTACTAACCAAAATTTCAGACTCACATGGCATAATTAATGGTATAAGTGGTCCCCTAGATGCATGCATAATATAGACTGCATTTCTAAATATTGTATATCAAGATATGGCCCTCTAAATTCTAAAAGCTCATGTCTCCCTCAAGCTCAAGATCCGACAGCCTAAAAGGTCCAGTCCCTGCTGGTATGTTCAGCCCTCTTCCTATTTCTTCTGACAGGACACTGTATTTCAAGAAAGAGACTCTCCACTCCGGGACCCCAGGGAAGTAGTGCTGTCCTCCAGGGGAGTCTACCAAGAGCTTACATTTTAAAAAGAATATTGCCCTCTGATTAAAGCTCACATTGAAATTTAATAGGAAAGGTGAAAATCTATTTGCTGGATGTGATATGCATTAATCATGAGGTATTGGCATTATGGTAGTGCATATAAATCCTGTGGAAAGACAAACTTTTAACCATCCACTCATTTATATTCACTTCTTTATCAGGATTTTCACCACATTGTCCTGCCGTCCTGATTCATCAGTTTCTATTCCCCAAAATGGAAATACCATTTCAACAAAAAAAGGGTACAACAAAACGGTAAAGAACGAAGTTTGATTTGAAGAAGAGACATGAGACTTTGTGTGGAAGAGCAAGCCTATTTTATGTTAAATAGTGATAAAACTGCCACACTATTTAAACATATTCTAGACTAGAGCATAAGAAATGTAGAAAGAACTGCTTACACTAATGTAATCAAAGAACAATTGAAGATACACTTTATATTATGAACAAGTATACCTATTCTCTCAGCAGATGGAATTTTTTCGCCTTCAGTTTCACCTTGCTCAATTCTTTTAGCAAATATATCAAGGACTACAAGATCACCTGACTGACATTTTATAAAGGAAAGTCCACGAAAAAAAAAAGTATTTAAATCATGAAATTCTCACAGAAAATAAATGTTAAATTTGTACAACTAAAACCAGTGGAGAAAAGGTTGACAATTTAGTTCCACAGAGCTTGGAGACAACATATAATTACAGTATTACCAAACCAATAATCTAGTAGAATTTGGAAAGTCCAAAACAGTTCATATACTCTATTCAAGTTCGATATTAATGCTCCAAATGGATTCCAAGTTGATCTTCATATTCACAGGTTTATTTATATCAAACAAAGTCATTCCTACTGAGCTTTCAAAATGATCTCAGCCAAAATTTATGACAATAATGGAAGTTATTACTAGAATACAGGAATATGTCCTACATCATCCCAATAATTAGTTCAACAAACAAATCACGAAATACCTGCAAGCCTCTATCACTTATAATTTTCAACGCTCCTAAAGCCTTATGACGACGTTTCAGCTCTACCTCACATGCATGTTCAGCACTTATGATGCTGTCTATCTCAACAACAATCTTCAAATTATTGTACTGATCTTCAGATAGCCATCTAACCTCAGGAGCCACGTCAGCAATAACTTCATATCTGGATCCAAAAAAAAAACACTTTTGAGTTTTATGATATGTATGGCTGCACATATGCTACTTTGTGGTGTAGAATCAAAACCAAGTGTTGAAATAGTCTCACATTAGAAAAAGTGAAGACAGGACTTGAGATTGTATATAAACAAAACCCTCCATTCAAGCCAAAAGAAAACCTAAACAGCCTTAAATCCACATATATCCACTTATGTCCAAAAGAGACACTTATTGGACTTAAAAAAGGCCATAAGTGAAGAAAAATGTTAAAATAGTCCCACACTAGAAAAGTAAGGACAAAACTTGTGGTTGTGTATAAATGGATTTCTCTACTCAAAGCCAATTAGTTTTGAGTTAGATATCCATATTTCAACAATAGGAGTATGTTTGTTTGTAGATTATTAATAATGTATTATTTGAAAAGTGATGACATAACAAGGAAATAATGGTTGGTTAATAGAAAAAGGAACAAATCCAAAAAACCTACAAGACTCATCTTTTTTGGATTTTTTGGATATGGATCCAATGACACAAAAAAACCAATAATCTACTTTGATTGCCAAACGGACCCTAAGTGTCACCTGGCAAGCATATTCTTTAGTAAGATAATTATTATGGTATGAATGAGCCCAAGTACATGTAAGTATGTAATGGTGTAAGAACCCTGATAATTCGATTTTGAATTGTACAAACTGTTAGAAATTCAGAATGGATAGCTATTCTATTTTCCTAGTGTTAGAATACAAATACGATAGCAGGACATACAAATTTATATTTATCTGTACACATATTCTAGAGCAGGTTTTCTCTTCTTCTTCTTCTTCTTCTTCTTCTTCTTCAATCAATCAACAGATGACATCATTAGAAGGACGATACCCGCACAGAAGTAGCAGATGACAAGCTTTGTCCGGTTCCTGAACTGCCATGTTGTGTTCTCCCAAACCACCTCAAGCTCCCAGAAAACTCTCCTGTACTCCCCGTAGCACCCCTGGATGGGGTCGTTGACAATGAAGTCCACTGCCCAGACCACCGACTCAACCACCAGAATCCGTCCTCTTGCAAGGGACAGCACCTGAGAGTGTTCTGCAGGTTGCTGGTGCCAAACACCTTTGTAGCAGATCAGAACTCCTGGAGCTTCTCCGGCTGGAAGTAGGGTAACAGCTGGCAGCTTAACCTGCATTTCCTACACTGGTGCCTGCAGGCAGAGCAAGGCACCTTCTTCTTGTCCTTCATGTCCACCTCTAGAGATGGTTGTTATCATCATGGTCGCTCTGCTGCATGTTGGCTGCCCCCATCCAAGGTTCTTCCTCCGCTGGCCGTGCCCATACCAGGGAGCAGGGATGGGAAAGAAGAGGAGGGATGGATTTTTTTTTTCTGTTGTGAAAATTATAGAAAGTTTACTGTGGTTGCTGAGATTCAAGGGACAATACACTGGAGCCTTGTGAAATTCCACAAATTGCAGAGAATTCTGAAGGATGGTGGAAATTGCTGAAAATTTTTAGAGGAAGTAGTGGAATTGCAGAAAACATCAAAAGTGCATGGTTACCAAGTACCTACACTATATTACGTTTAGAAACTCACCCCCACTTTAAATGAAAACTTTACTCTGTATATCAACAAACAAACTGCAAGATGAAGTTCTTTGTTTTCAGAATTGGCAGATAAAAACCAAGGTTGGTAAGAATTGGCATGATGATGTTGTAACTTAACTGATAGAAAAATATTTCAAACCTGAAAAAATCTTGAAGGGAGAAGCTGTCATTCATTTCAGAAAATTTTGTAACAATGCAGATAGAATCCTTCAATGCTCTTCCTTTCACCTGAGCAAGCTTGAATATTAGTGTTGCAATTATGTATTAATGCACATATAAGCTATTATTCAATAATATATAATGATTGTGGATTAGGATAAAAGAACATAATTAAGATTACATTCACTAATGAGAATGTTGTAGCCATGCCGGCGGAGAGATCGCAAAGAAAATGCGAAAAGTCGACAAAGCTACGACAGAAAAACAAAACAAAAATAATGCAAATGCTGGAGTCGCCACCTAGTCTATTATGAAAGACGAGGAAAACCACAATCATGAAAATCATGCAAAACAATAAAAAAGAAAGGTCTTCGAAAACCAGAAATGAGGGTAAGGATCCCTGTTACATACGAGGAAGGTGTTAGGCACCCTCGTACGTCCGATAAAATCGGTCTTCTATGATTTCTCCAATGCTTATGAAATGTTGACTTTTCAGCCTTTTGCTATATACGCCCAAGGACGATATGCCATGCCATGCTAAGTGCCTTATGCTAATAGGTGCATGATGTGCAAGGATGTGTCCTAGTGCTCAGAAATATCACTCTTTATTCTGGATCAAGTATATAATGCAAGGATATTGCATAAACATAATCAAAGTTGTGTCATTTTGAGTGACTTTTCATCATGGCTCTCTAAATGCAAATGCAAATAAAACACATAAAACAGTAAAAACAAAGTGTGCCTTCCTAGTAAATCCAGGAGAAAAACCAGGGAAAATCCAGGAGAAAAGCAAGTCGAGAAAGCATGATAAGATCATATGAAAGCATGCTATGTGCTGAAAACAGAGCAGTGTGCTGGTTTGGTGCGCCAGACTGGTGAGT